>JAPUBX010002281.1:0-105641 GCA_028672205.1 Proteocephalus fallax | reverse complement strand
CCAAAAAATGACAAGAATGTGCGATTCCTTTGCATTTCGTCGAGGTTCCTCTCAGAAGTTAAGGCGCTAAGGTTTCATGTCGACGAACAGCGTTACGGACACCAAAACCGACTACAATACCCTCTCCGACGTGGTGTCAGATCGCCGAGGTTTAGCTGCCCCAGTTCGCGACATCCATGAAGCCGATCAATCCTGCCGCAGAAAAAGAAGATGGCCACCACCACTACTACTGTTTGTCGGCTGCTTTACGTTGGGCCGACGTCACACCGGTGTCTGCGGTGAGCGCAGACTGAGAATGCCAGCCTCATGGGAGAGTATGGTTCAGATCCACGGACCTCTGGGTCGTGGGCAGAGCGCGCTTTCACGACGCCATTCTGCCAATGACTCGATTAGCCTCGGTTTCCGGCTGTAGCGAGAGGCTGACGCCTTCATTTTGCGAAGCGAATGCGACAGGAGAACTGTCCGAAGTCACCGTGGTTTTAGCGAGATCGAATCATTATTTGTTACGATGGCTCACAGCCTGTCGTCGGAGCAGTTGCCTTTATAGGGAGCATTGAAGTCAGGCATCTCCGGTCTTCGCAGATAGTTGGAGGGTTTTATCGGTGATCGTTTAATGTCTGCGACATCGCGTGGTTCCCAGCTCAGTTATGGGGCTGCGTTGGTCAACGGATGGAACTGCACATGCCTACCTGTCTCCGGACTACAGTGTCTGCCATGGGCAGATTTCAATTTAGAATTGTTAACGCGTATTGGATGAGTGTAACGCCATTAGGGGACCTTCTTTTAGACTTGCAATAGTTAAACAAAAAAAGAGAAAGCATTGATTTGAAGCGCATTGAGGTAAGGAGGAGGAGGCTTCGCTTCCGAATCTTACGTTTTGGTGTCGATTAGATAAATAATGTTGAAGCCAATTTCCCGGCGACCCTTCCACGCCATCTTCCGAGTTGGAATAGGATGCGGGAGCGTGAAATAGTGTTGAAAGCCGAGATGAATTCCAAAAATAAAGTATAAATTGGGCGCCGTCGGACAAGGTTTGGACAAAGAAGGTGAAATTAGATGTCCTCTAATGGAAAATGATAATAATTATGCCGCCTCCAAAACGAACACCCCTCGCACTAACTAGGTTTGCACTCACAACCGACAACTCGACAGAAGCGACTGGTGGATGGTTGGAGCTGAATTAGTGGTGGTGAAAAGGGGGTTGGTGGGGGTGTAAACGAGCCGCCAATTAATGCGATTGTCCGTCACCCGCCTGTGGGATTTATTTGCACAGCGATCCTGGCTCTACCAGAAGTGCTACGGCGTCCGGAAAACGTCTACCCCTTCCATTGTTAGATCAGCATGCGTCTAGCCGGAGGTCAGCTGCATTCGTGTCGGACATTTGGGCGAAAACGACGGCGTACAACGTCGTGAGTCGTCTGCGTCTCGTGCCAGGATTGGCTGGGCCAAATATTGGTGTCGTTAAAGTCGACTGTTGCAGACAGTCGCGATTCGAATGAGCCGCGGATTTCGTCGCACGCCGTCGCCGCGTCCACGATAATAGACACAATTCTCATGTTCGAATTTACTCACGGTCCTACCTGCTAAAATTCTGTCTCCAATTGCAGGCCTCCCTTAAAACTCCCTATGGTCCGGTCCACTACACCTTTATTGTAAACCAAATCGAACACATCTGGACGCCGTCGCTGACTCATCGCATTCAGTCATTTCGTCTTCAGGACGGTCATGGATGCCAGAATTATTCCCCAGCCGAATGACCTCAGACATTCTGACCTTTAACGCTCCATGGGCTTTCAATAATTATTTCGATTATTATTTGATTATCAATCTACACAATCGAATACATCATTATTGAACGTCATTTCACTAGTTGGGGTGCTCGGTGCCTTAATCAGGTGATAACAATTATGATTATTGTTACAAGTACAAGTTAAAGTCAATTTGCGTACACGGGTCGTTGTCATGAGTCCACCTCATGCGTCCAACACCTCGCTGATCATGAGAAAGTTGTTATTACAAAAGTTCTAACTAAATTAATAGTACATCCAGACTTGATATACTTCTAGGGTTTTTAATTTGGCTGTATTCCAAATTTGTCTTGTTTTAATGTTCCAAGTTTTGGTCCTCGTGACCTTATTAAAGCGAATGTCATCATTAATATCATAATTATAATTACTCAAATCCCCAATCTTGGCGGTTCTGTGACATTCGATGTGTTTTGTTCAAATGTCGTGGAATTAAAATATGGACAATGGACCCAAAATGTTAAAGCTGAAGATGTGTAGTCAATAAACGTTGACAAGGTGCGTGGGGTGCAACTTGTCAACTCCGCGTAGTAGAGCCGCTATCGCTGAAACCGGGAGAACATTTCATCCACCTTAAACGTTTTCGCCGACAACCAAAGCTTCGTCTCACCTCGTTTTGCGAACTCCGGTTCAATTACGAGAACGTAACCAACACCAAGCCTAATACAGCTGCCAGACATTTCGCTTCAAACGATAAACCATCGCCGACTTGGGTGGATACTGACTGCGTTTAGCGAGCCGAACCACGACATCTGAGCCCGATACCTCTAACTGCTGTGGGTTCCCTGCAAACGCCAATCACACACAATAGCCCCCTCAACCGAGGTGACATAATCAAGAACGGCTAAATGAAGAATATAATCGCCGAGGACACGAAACCTTAATGAAGCATTTTGTCAAATAAGAGACCTCCGCGATTAGAAACATTTTCGGTGGGTCCGGAATCATCGTACTCCTGCTTCAAGAGCCAAATTTGTTTCCATGTCGACTGTTATGAGCAAACATCTACAATTTGTAATTGCTTATTTCGGGTAAATCTAGCATAGATTTGGGTGATTTTGTTATGAGATCGGAAATATTTTGGTCATTCGGAAATGGGCGAAGCCTCTGCTTCTCGGTAAAGTCGAAAATACACAAAAACCGAAGTCAAAATACGTTAAAAGCGATTGCACTGCATCGACAACTCGCAGAGCGGAGTCGATCTCGTCAAGTACGACAATGCCGACCCCAAAATAGGAATCGACCCGCCCCCCATTTCACCCCAGTCTGGCACATTTGTCAACAAAAGGATTCTGTTGGGTGTCGTCTCGCCAATCAGAAGGCATCAAATGGGCTATTTGAGCACATGAATGACAATAAATCATTCAATGTCGGCGTTTCTGACCAATTTGTGCCCTTCGTAGGTTTTTCGACCAAATAATTGCACCTGCCTTCGGGTCCAACCAGAAATTCGCAGTCCTTATGAAATCGTTAAGAATCACTTTAAGAATGAAACTAATCATCGTAGTTAATCAAGATTGAAAATTTTTCACAATATTGAATGTCTTTTCCTCATATTTATCTAATTAGCACTTTTAAAATCACGCTTTTCTCGTGATCTACGCGTTGTTCTTCGCACGATATCGACTCATGACCTCGATTTTTGGTTGCATTTCGATTGTAAATAAAAGTTTCGTTTATTTAACAGTGGTTTTCGTTGATCGTAAATAAGAAACGCAAAATTAAACCGGGAAATTGTGTTTCATAAATGACCAATAGGACAAGGGCAGTTACAATCGCAGTTATGAGTCGATATGATGACACGAACGGCGAGCAGATCACCGCAATAATGTGTGATTGCAAAAGTGCTGATTAAATTGATTGCATAATTCAATGATCATAATTAGAATAAAAGTACATTCACCATTGTTCACGACGTGTTTCTTTCGAAATCCCCAAACTTGTTTCATGTGTGACCAGTTCGGCGATGTGTATAGTTTGTTCAAATAATCATTCAAGGAATTTGTCCGACAAGTGCTTCCATTTCAAATATGTGCTAATGGGTCGACTGCTTGACCAAGCTACCCTAAAATAAGCCCAACATCATGTCACAACAACACTCAACAAACCATATGCGTTGTGAATTAGCATCTGCCACCTGACAAAATATAGCCACCGTCGTTGAACCGACCACAACACCTTCGTCCCAAACCGTTTTCCCAACTCCATTCCAATTCCGAGCATGCAACAGCAACACGTCTAGTATATCTGCAACCAATTAACAGATATTTCGCTTCAGGCAACAAAGCATCTATCGATGGGGTGGATGGAATGACTTAAATACCGACGTTTAACGAGCAGAGTCAAAGACTTCGAAGACCGCAACCTAACGATGTGTCAGGTTCCCTGAAAACGTCAATCACGCACAATACACCCCCCAACTGAAGTACAAAACTCGAGAACGTCACAATAAAGAAAAGATGTTCAGGACAAGAAGCTTTAATTCATAAGATCTCTACGATAATAAACATTTGCGGTGAACGATGCTGGGTCCGGATTCATCGTACTCCTGTTTCGAGATCCACATCTGCGGGAAGGTGGAAAGTGATGCCAAGATGGAACCACCAATCCAGACAGAGTATTTACGCTCTGGAGGGGCCACAATATTGATCTTCATTGAGCTTGGAGCCAATGAAATCATCTCCTTCGACAGACGATCAGAAATTCCCGGATACATGGTCGAACCACCCGACAGCACGGTGTTGGCGTACAGATCCTTCCTGATGTCTACATCGCACTTCATTATGGAGTTGTCCGTGGTCTCGTGGATACCAGCCGACTCCATGTCAAGGAAGCTGGGCTGGAAAAGAGCTTCGGGGCATCGGAAGCGCTCGTTTCCAATCGTGATAACCTGACCGTCGGGAAGCTCGTAAGATTTCTCCATTGACGAGCTTGAAGCCGCAGTGCTCATTTCCTGCTCAAAGTCCAGAGCAACATAGCAGAGCTTCTCTTTAATGTCACGGACGATTTCGCGTTCGGCGGTGGTTGTGAACGAATAGCCACGCTCAGTTAAGATCTTCATCAAGTAATCAGTCAGATCACGTCCAGCCAAATCCAAACGTAGAATAGCATGTGGAAGTGCGTAACCTTCGTAGATGGGCACGGTGTGAGTTACACCATCTCCAGAGTCAAGAACTATGCCGGTAGTACGACCAGATGCATACAGAGACAAGACGGCTTGATTAGCCCCCTACATGGCAGGGCAATTGAATCTCTCAAATATGATCTGAATCATCTTCTCACGATTGGCCTTGGGGTTCAACGTGGCTTCTGCCAAAAATACCGGCTGTTACTGTGGTTCAACACCAAGTTCGTTGTAGATGTTCGGCCGAATCTCTTGCATGTCATCCCAGTGTGTAACGATGCCGTGTTCAATCGGATTATTTATTGTGAGAATACCGCGCTTTTACTAGGCCTTGTATCTGTCTTTCTGTTCAATACTGTCACTCACACCTTAATCCTTCGATATCCAACAATTTCGGGAAACATTATTCGGGGGCTTCGTCGCGAGCGAAACCGGCCGTGCACGTTCCGGAACCATTGTCGATTACGACAGCATGATGAAACTAAAAACCGAAATGGTATTGTTTTTTTGTGTTCTGATAACCTTTTCATACGTGTATACACAATTGCAATTTGAGTACATGTAATCAGAACCAATAGCAAGCGACTATTTTCTGCTCGGCCAATCAGAAATCTATCTGCATTGGCTGGGGATTGGCCTTGTCCAGTTATTGCATTCATGTGCATGACGTCACGCTATGGAGGCCGTTTACGGCATAGCCATTGGTTGATTAATTCTGAGCAGATAAATAAGCCATCTAAATCACGTATTAACTATTATTTATTCGATTAAATCATACATAAATTAGTGTAGTCTCTCTACTTCTCGGTAAGTTGACAATCCATCAAAACAACGGTTAAATCGAGAAATGCAATGATTTAACATCACAAGACATCGAATCCTGACGCTCTCGAATCTATCTCACGACTCGCAGATGACAACAATCGTGTGATTAAAAAATTGATAATTCAATAAATTACATATTAAGCATCCGCGATTTCTTGTTTAATATGTGAAAAGTTCGTTTGTGTGTCTCTTCTTTAAATTCCCTCCCTTTTTTGACACCACAACTCACGACGATAATTCCACGATAGATAAATATGGAGGCCTGTTATAAATACTATTGTTTTCTTAATCCTTTGCGGAGCCGATGTGTTCGGGACCCAAAGATCAGAATCGGTCGATGGGCAAATATGAAGGTTGGCAATAAACAGTATTGTTAATTATTCGCCCAATAGTCAGAGCACGGAATGGGCCAAAAAATGACAAGAATGTGCGATTCCTTTGCATTTCGTCGAGGTTCCTCTCAGAAGTTAAGGCGCTAAGGTTTCATGTCGACGAACAGCGTTACGGACTCCAAAACCGACTACAATACCCTCTCCGACGTGGTGTCAGATCGCCGAGGTTTAGCTGCCCCAGTTCGCGACATCCATGAAGCCGATCAATCCTGCCGCAGAAAAAGAAGATGGCCACCACCACTACTACTGTTTGTCGGCTGCTTTACGTTGGGCCGACGTCACACCGGTGTCTGCGGTGAGCGCAGACTGAGAATGCCAGCCTCATGGGAGAGTATGGTTCAGATCCACGGACCTCTGGGTCGTGGGCAGAGCGCGCTTCCACGACGCCATTCTGCCAATGACTCGATTAGCCTCGGTTTCCGGCTGTAGCGAGAGGCTGACGCCTTCATTTTGCGAAGCGAATGCGACAGGAGAACTGTCCGAAGTCACCGTGGTTTTAGCGAGATCGAATCATTATTTGTTACGATGGCTCACAGCCTGTCGTCGGAGCAGTTGCCTTTATAGGAGGACCGATTTCACTAATTTCAACTGCTGGTCAACGGATGCAACTGCACATGCCTACCTGTCTCCGGACTACAGTGTCTGCCATGGGCAGATTTCAATTTAGAATAGTTAACGCGTATTGGATGAGAGTAACGCCATTAGGGGACCTTCTTTTAGACTTACAATGGTTAAACAAAAAAAGAGAAAGCATTGTGACTTGAAGCGCATTGAGGTTATTTGGTAAGGAGGAGGAGGATGGGGAGGCTTCGCTTCCGAATCTTACGTTTTGGTGTCGATTAGATAAATAATGTTGAAGCCAATTTACCGGCGACCCTTCCACGCCATCTTCCGAGTTGGAATAGGATGCGGGAGCGTGAAATAGTGTTGAAAGCCGAGATGAATTCCAAAAATACTCCCTTAACTGCTTTCGCTGAGGCATCAAGTGAAGAGTGGGGGGTTTGCGATTACGTGTCCAAGTCGTCCAGATTTTCGAAATCGCTATAATGACGACATCTCTCCATTCCGAAAGCAAACAGCAGAAAATGTACTAGCTGGTTGACAATCGGAGGAATCGCACGGTGACAGATTCTCAGAAGCGATTCGATTTTGGCGACCTCACGTGGGAATCGACCCCTTTTCGACTTAGCGCCGCGTACTCTGGCGGAAGCATTTGAAGTTGTCTGGCATACATGTCTACTCTAGATTAATGTTCTGAATAAAGGCTGCTTTAGGACAGACCGCGCGACAGGTAAAAACAGAGCAGATTTGCGTCGAGGTAGTAACGGGTATTCACCTAATGGACAAGCAAGATATGCCGTTGCTCATCCTGCCCAACTCCAAGATGCTCCGTACTGCCCGTATCACAACACGAAATACTATTACCCCCCACATTCCCCGTTAGCTCAGACACAACAGATATTACTCCCCATTCAAAGTTTACATCACGCGTGACCTGATAAAATCCAACAACTATGGCGATTACTTAATCCTCGCAATTCGTTTGATCACAGCAGTACTGGGCTGCATCAAATTAGTTCCACCACGTTCCCAGCATTACGCCAACGGACAAGATGACGACCTTAATTAGCTAATCTGTCCAGCGTGTACCAGGCATAATAAATCAAATATGGTGATCACAAGAAGCTTTAATTTAAAAGGTGTGAAAAAGATCTCTACGATTAGAAACATTTACGGTGAACGATGCTGGGTCCGGATTCATCGTACTCCTGTTTCGAGATCCACATCTGCTGGAAGGTGGAAAGTGATGCCAAGATGGAACCACCAATCCAGACAGAGTATTTGCGCTCTGGAGGCGCCACAATCTTGATCTTCATTGTGCTCGGAGCCAGTGAAGAGCATCTCCTTCTGCATGCGATCAGAAATGCCCGGATACATGGTTGAACCACCCGACAGAACGGTGTTGGCGTACAGATCCTTCCTGATGTCTACGTCGCACTTCATTATGGAGTTGTACGTGGTCTCGTGGATACCAGCCGACTCCATGCCAAGGAAGCTGGGCTGGAAAAGAGCTTCAGGACATCGGAAGCGCTCGTTTCCAATCGTGATAACCTGACCGTCGGGAAGCTCGTAAGATTTCTCCAATGCCGAGCTTGAAGCCGCAGTGCTCATTTCCTGCTCAAAGTCCAGAGCAACATAGCAGAGCTTCTCTTTAATGTCACGGACGATTTCGCGTTCGGCGGTGGTTGTGAACGAATAGCCACGCTCAGTTAAGATCTTCATCAAGTAATCAGTCAGATCACGTCCAGCCAAATCCAAACGTAGAATAGCATGTGGAAGTGCGTAACCTTCGTAGATGGGCACGGTGTGAGTTACACCATCGCCAGAGTCAAGAACTATGCCGGTAGTACGACCAGATGCATACAGAGACAAGACGGCTTGGATAGCCACGTACATGGCAGGGCTGTTGAATGTCTCAAACATAATTGTAGTCATCTTCTCACGATTGGCCTTGGGGTTCAACGGGGCTTCTGTCAAAAGAACTGGGTGTTCCTCGGGAGCTACACGAAGTTCGTTGTAGAAGGTGTGATGCCAAATTTTCTCCATATCGTCCCAGTTGGTCACGATTCCGTGTTCAATCGGGTACTTAAGGGTGAGAATGCCGCGCTTTGATTGAGCCTCGTCTCCGACATAGCTATCTTTTTGGCCCATACCAACCATCACACCCTGATGCCTTGGACGTCCAACAATGGAAGGAAAGACGGCACGGGGAGCATCGTCACCTGCGAAGCCGGCCTTGCACATGCCAGATCCATTGTCAATCACGAGAGCGGCAATATCATCACTATCAGCCATGTCGAAAGTAAAAATTGTTTTTTGTTGTGGTTACCGCTTTATATAGGTTAACAAGACTACCATATATGGGCATGAATTCAGAACCAATTGTAGGCGACTATATGCTTGTCAGTCAATCAGAACGCCGTCAGCATTTGATTGGTTCTTGTAGCCTTGACAACGGCCGATCCTATTGGCCTGTGTATGACCTTGTCCTTCAATCTTATGCGTGCACATTGCGTCACGCTGTGGGATTTATTTTAAAGCGCTCAACAATATGGTCTGAGTCAAATGTTATGGGTGAAATTAGCTCGAGTTTCATGAATTATTCAGCCGATAAATCGTGCTAGAGTGATATAAAATAATCGCTTTTAATTTAATACGATTTATTCGTTCTCAGCGCATTCATATTTTGATGCCATTTATTTATTATCGACTACTCCAATTTACTTCTCAGTTCAGCTCATCAGCCCACTAAAATCGAAAAAACGGTTATTTCGGAACCCCACTTTAGATACACCGTTTATCATATCAAAATGTTTTTTCATCAAGCAGATTGCTTCGCTTAGTAATTTCGGACCCAATTCTTTGCCTTTGCGTACAGCAGATGCCTGTTTGGGGGATGCTGTCATATTGATATAGTTTTCATGAGTAATTTGTCGTTGCCATCACTGTTTAATTGGCAATCTGTACCTTCGAATGACCATTTATTTGGCGATGTTCGAGCACCTAACAGTTGAGCAGTGATGCGCTCAAAATGTTCTTGTTCTTGGACAGGCACGAAAAAAAATCGATAACCATGTCGTGTAAACCATCGATTATAAGCTAAAATCGTGGTCTTTTGCATTCACGCTTACGTGAGATGCAGAATCGCGGATTCACTGGTTTTAAGACAGGCCATATCGATTAGCGTGAAAGATTTGAAGCAACATCCGTTTTATCCGAAGATCTTTATTTTAAATGCGGCAAATTTTATCACCCATTAATTGATCATTCAGTGTACGTCGGAATTCGAGCGTTCGGGGCATTCAAATGGGGTATTTCAGAAAATTCTAGTAAAAATTACGTCAAAGAATTTCCAAAATTCCGTTCTGCCATTTTTCAAAAACGAAGTTTATCCACTAGATTGGTCCCGTGAAGTTACTAAACGTGTCTCAACATATAACAATCAATTAAACATCACAATCACGAATTTAGTTAAAAACTCAGTTTGAATGCTGTCTTTTTTTATTGAAAGGGAGAATCGACGGTTTACAACAAATAGACTTCTGGCTCGTTCGACAAGGAAGGAGAATCGTGATTCAAACAAATTACTAATTTAATTAGTGACAATTTCATATTGTTTCAGTCTGTAGCGCTCACACCAGCAGCGTAAATCAAAGAAATTTAAATCGATGGTTTTTAAATTGAAAATTCGATTTCCCGATTTCAAAAAATGTATTTACAGATTTATTTTCGCAAAATATACAAGATCGCCATTCGAAGATGTTATCATTTCACAGATTTCGGTAATCGAAAAAAATTACTTTCGTAAATGGGCATTGATGCAAACGAATTAAAATAACCAAGTTATGCCAGCTTACGAGTATGTACAAAAGGTATTACTTAAATTTGTAAAGTAGCACGTTGATCATCGTGTCCAACTTTGTTTATTCAGAGGAAGCTAAAAAATAGTTTCCAATAAATATAGTCATGGTGACCTTTATAGACTCTCCGAATCCAAAAACGGAAATCCTAAACCTCACATAAACAAAAGAAATATAACACTGATTCATGGAGCAGTAGCGATATGCTATCGGAACTCCCAAAATTTCTCCGAATACGTAGGCCGTTGGTCATTCTGCGCCGGATTCAAATTTTACGATTTATCGGCGATCGAATTTTATGATTTATCGGCGATAGATAACCAAGAATTAATGAATTCTGTTCCTAGGAAGGCAAATAATCTTTAAATACGACGACTTCATGTAAAGTCTACGAAATCAACAAGTTAGAATGCCTATTCTACGAATGGAACACATTAGTCCTTGAATGCGCCGTAACTACGAAATCGAAATCACGTAGAGTATGCAAGCTTCCGAAAACAGCCGGCCTCGATATGTTTGCACAATCTTAGGGGCGTTATTTCTATTATTATAATAATGGTATTCGTCACGAAGACAAACACTGTTAGCATTTAAATTTAAAACAAATCAAAAACGATACGAGAAGTATCGATTAGAATAAATCAAAAATATATAAAACCCCAAATTTCGGCATATCGGGAGTGATTTAATGAAGCTGGATATATGGCTTGCGTTTTTTGGGGTATATAGATGCTGGTGTTAGCAAACATCATCAACAGCAGCCATCCGATGGCCTTGAAAAGCCGACGAACTGCTACCTTTCCCGACGAGTTTAACTGTACCCATCGTAGATTTCTGAACCAACACAGCGCGTGGCCGAGTACAGCTTGTGACGGGTAAAATACGCTTAAAAAACCTAGAGTACATAATGAAACCATTGATTGGGTAAATGGGAACTTTGCAATAGGCCAGTACGTTTCTAGTCGATCAACAGACCGATAAGAGATTACATGTTCCGTTTACTCGGACTAAATTTGTAAATCAGAAAATGCGTAAAACAAACCATGGACACATTGGATTAAAGCTGTGTTGTTTTGAAAACCGAGTGAATTAAAGATTCTTGGTGTGTCAAAGGGAATCATTAATTAACTGATTGATGACTCACCGATGAGACATCCTCTTGTGGCGATTATAATGAAGATTAAAGCACGGAATGTGTTTATACGTCATCGACTCATACTGTCTATGAAAAACAGCACGCCAAATGTTCGGATTCTATGCCAATTCCTATCTTCTTAATAATAAAATGGCTTTGTTGTGTCACGTGCTTAATCTGAACCAATGACATTCGAGGTCAATGTCCTTCTATTGTCAAACAACTAATCCGAAGGTCACAATGTGATCACCAAACGGAATCGCGTCAACCTAAACAGCATTTTGATTCGTCCAGTACATTTGGTATATAAAGAGGTTTTCACCGAGTCGCTTTGGCAACTTTCATTATGACAGACGATTATGATAATGCCGCTATTGTTATTGACAATGGTTCTGGGATGTGCAAGGCCGGATTCGGTGGCGACGATGCTCCCCGTGCCGTCTTTCCTTCCATTGTTGGACGTCCAAGGCACCAGGGTGTGATGGTTGGCATGGGTCATAAAGACAGCTACGTCGGAGATGAAGCTCAATCAAAGCGCGGTATTCTCAGTATCAAGTACCCGATCGAACACGGAATCGTGACGAACTGGGACGATATGGAGAAAATTTGGCATCACACCTTCTACAACGAACTTCGTGTAGCTCCCGAGGAACACCCAGTTCTTTTGACAGAAGCCCCGTTGAACCCCAAGGCTAATCGTGAGAAGATGATTCAGATCATATTTGAGACCTTCAACAGTCCTGCTACGTACGTGGCTATCCAAGCCGTCTTGTCTCTGTATGCATCTGGTCGTACTACCGGCATAGTTCTTGACTCTGGAGATGGTGTAACTCACACCGTGCCCATCTACGAAGGTTACGCACTTCCACATGCCATTCAACGTTTGGATTTGGCTGGACGTGATCTGACTGATTACTTGATGAAGATCTTAACTGAACGTGGCTACTCTTTCACAACCACCGCCGAACGCGAAATCGTCCGTGACATTAAAGAGAAGCTCTGCTATGTTGCTCTGGACTTTGATCAGGAAATGAGCACTGCGGCTTCAAGCTCGGCATTGGAGAAGTCTTACGAGCTTCCCGACGGTCAGGTTATTACGATTGGAAACGAGCGCTTCCGATGTTCTGAAGCTCTTTTCCAGCCCAGCTTCCTTGGCATGGAGTCGGCTGGCATCCACGAGACCACGTTCAACTCAATCATGAAATGTGAAATAGACATCAGGAAGGATCTGTACGCTAACACCGTACTGTCAGGTGGTTCGACCATGTATCCGGGCATTTCTGATCGTATGCAGAAGGAGATCAATTTCCTTGCGCCAAAATCCGTTAAGATCAAGATTGTGACGCCTCCAGAGCGCAAATACTCTGTCTGGATTGGTGGTTCCATCTTGGCATCACTTACCACCTTCCAGCAGATGTGGATCTCGAAGCAGGAGTACGATGAAGCCGGACCCTGCATTGTTCACCGAAAATGTTTCTAACTGTGTAGCTATATGATTCACGTGCTCTATGCTCAAAAGCTTCTTGTCGTTGTTGAATATTTGAAATCTCTTTTGCTATCTCATTTTCACCTTTTTCAAATATAAACCGCTATCATAAACACAATTTGTTGCCTTTTTATGATTGGGCAAGCTAGGAGACAATGTGTGCTCGTGGGCTCTACCAGATTCTAGACATTGTATGTTGATGATCTTTGCAATCCGTTTAAACGATCGGCGTATCTAACCATTGGGCCTCTATAAATCGACCAGTTTCTTTTAACAGACCTCTACCGCCCCTATGAACAACCTCTGCGGCTAATAATACGAGAAGTATTCAATTTAATAACGTCACAAGGACCAATAATTTTAGCATTTGAATGCACAGGACGTAGTAATTATACATAGAGACGCAAGAGGCGAACATTTTCAAACCATTCGTACCTTTTTTGATTTGACAGTCACCTTTCGAATGCCAAATTCGTTAATTCTTTTTGTACATCATTTTCTGACGACCGCGAAAGTCCAGAATACGTTAATTGACTAAATAACAACGCAGTAAGTGAGTAAGCAGGGTCAATTAAACCACAAAGCATATAAAGTTTGGAATGAAATCATTAAAAACGAGGTTGACAATTAAGTTAATTAGCACTTTTGTAATAACACCATTCTGTCGATCAGAGCGTCGTTCGAGGCATGACCGTGATTGTAATTGCCTTGTTCTCTCGATTATTTGTTGAATCCAATTTCCTTATTCCTTGATGTTTCTTATTTACAAATGTTCGAGGAAAACAAAAGATAAATAAAAGAAACGGTTATTTACGACCACAATGAAACGATAACTCGCGACCACAAGTCGATATCGTGCGTAGAACAACGCGTAGATCGCGGGAATAGCGTGATTTCAAAATGGCAATTTGATAAATATGGATAAAAGTTGTGAAAAATTCGCTATCTTGATTGGGTACGATGATGTGTTTCATTCTTGAAGTGATTCTAAACGATTTCATACGGACTGCGAATTTCTGGTGGGACCCGAAGGTAAGTGCAATTATTTGGTCGCAAAACTTACAAATTTGTCAGAAACGCCGACAAAGTGCGTGGGCGCATAGTCTGCGTCAGACGCAAGCCATCCACTCCTTCGTACCTTCATCATGAAACTGTGTACAATTTCGAAATAAATGTATTTTTCAAGATCACACATTCTGGTGATTCCTGTGCTCACCTTGACAGTTTTAGGCCCTTTGATTGGCAAGACGAAACCCACAGGAATCCTTCTGTTTACTAATGATCCCGAATGGGCTTAAATGAGTGTCGATTCTCTCTAGAGTCGGCATTGTTGTACCTCATGAGATTCACTCCGTTCCGCGACTTATCGATGCAGTGCAATCGCAAATTACAGATTTTTCCGATTTGATTGCCGACTTTACCGAGAAGCAGAGGCTACCTCCATTTATGAATTTGACACCCCAAACGACCGTTGGATTTGATCTGTTAAACGAATCATCGTTATTCGCCTATATTAATCATCGCAAAAGGTCATCCCAGCGTGACGTCACGTGTACGAATGGAATAACAGGTAGCCATTGGTGTCGTAATTTGTCGAAGTTCACATTGCGCCAGATTTCAGATTGGTTGCGAATATATATACGCCGATTTTAATAGTTTTTACACACATAAATGAGTTATCACATCAACAACAACAGTTTTTAGTTTTTTTTTTCCATTGTCATCTTTCCGTAAATTGTTGGATGCGTTTGCATTGGAGAAAAAAAGAGTGACTCCCTATTTACCGAATCAAATGCCCCCCGGAAGTCCATGAAACATTCCATGATAGGCTGTTGGTACTTGTGGCGACGATCCAGTATTCTGCGTGCCGGAAGCCTCCATCGTTGCGAGCGTCTCTCTCTCCCGCTTAGCAGGAGAGCTTAGAATACTTTTCCGGCTATGCCGATTGGACTGATGCCTCTATAATTGGAGCACACTTTCTTGTCGCCCTTCTCAGGGCGTGGGAGCAGAATGGAGGTGCTTCAGTCTCTTGGAAATTCTTCGTTTCCCCAGATCGAGCTGATCAGGGCGTCGAGAAAGCCAATGACGGTAGACAGGCCTTCTACACTTCGGATTGGATGTCATCTTCCCCTGGAGACTGACCTAGTTGGTGGGTCGCAGTGAAAGCTGGCTATCTCTCGGTGAATCAGGGGATTAGGTGTCGAGCTAATCGATGGTTGGTCGAAGTGTTGGACCCATCGCACAACCTTCCTTCTCATTTCTGTTATTGGCTGTCCCGCCATGTCGGATAGGACAACAGTTTCTAACCAAACGAATGACCGTGGTGTATCACGTGCTTAATCTGAACCAATGACATTCAAGGTCAATGTCCTTGTATTATCAAACAACTAATCCGAAGGTCACAATGTGATCACCAAACGAAATCGCGTCAACCTAAACGGCATTTTGATTCGTCCAGTGGTCTTTGGTAACTTCCATTATGACTGCCGATTATGATAATGCCGCTATTCTTTTTGACAATGGTTCGGAGGGAACGATGCTCCCCGTGCCGTCAATTTATAACCAAACGAAAGTTCCACTGTCGAAAGTGGCGAGCCACATTCTTTGATTTCATCGTTTACGGTCACTTGGTTGACAATGTCAACCTGGGAATTAAACCACACCCTTTTCACCCCGTTCGCGTACAGAAGTGAGCAAATTAATTCTGTTGGATGTGACCTCGTCAATCGGAAGGCCTACAATTGCCAGAAAGGACTCTAAAAATAGCCGATTACCCGCTCCTGTTTTCTTAGAAGCCCTCTGGATGCCATCACTACGATCTCGCATAGGAATCATTAATCAACTGATTGATGAGACATCGTCTTAACGACAGTGGCGATTAGAATGAAGATTAAAGCAAGGATTGTGTTTATGCGTCATTAACCCGTTCTGTATATAAAAAAAAACAACACGCCAAATGTTCGGATTCTCTGACAATTCCTATCTTCTTAATAATAAAATGGCTTTGTTGTGTCACGTGCTTAATCTGAACCAATGACATTCAAAGTCAACGTACTTCTATTGTCAAACAACTGATCCCTAGGTTACAATATGATCACTGAACGGAATCGCTTTTATTTCTTCTATTATTAGTGACTTAAATTGTTATGAGAGTTTTCGTGGCCTGCCTAAGCTCTCCATACAATACGTTATCGTTAAACGCCATTTCTCTTGCTGTCACTTTCAACTTATCCAAATACGGTGTCCTAGTTATACTTAGTTTATGTCCTCGTGTCATCATTAAAGCGTCTGCTATTGATGACAGCAGCCCGGTTCTTTCAACTAATTGCAACCGTTCGTTCGGAGCAAGAGACTGGGAATCCCGACGAAATACATATACCTCAGATACCCGTTGTACCCATAAGTAAAATCCATTTATCAAGAGCGTGATTTATTTACCGCAGATATTTTTCGGTTATATCACGACATCGTTTCCCATAAATAAGAATTCCCCCAATTGCCAAAGAATAAATATGTACCGCTACTACCACTCCTTTCTCTAAGGACCGGAAAGTAATGCGTTGAAGTTTGCCCAAAGCAAAACGCCAGGGGCTAACATCGTTACTTTTGCACACGTTGACCCGGTTCGCTTCTCCAATTAATCGTATCTAGCGTTAGCCAGATACTGAGAAGCCAACCTTAAGGCGCGTGCATAACCAATCCAAATTTAGAGAAAAGGTAAATTCAAAGCGAAATATAAATTTTGTACAGGTCGCATTGATTAAGCGAATTCATGACTGCAGAGCGACTTTTTCAACATCCCAGGCCTCCTCGAAGGCGGTGCAGATGCGTGAACACGCCTGTGCACCAGATAGCGGAAATCGGCTAATTGAGATCGTTTCGTCGAGAAATTCTCCCGCGGTGGAAGTCACACTGCCGTGAGCCATTGCGCCGATTACAATAACGATTGACTCAGAAGTGCCTGTTTTAGCAATCGCTGGAATCTCCGACGGTGATACCATACGTTCTGCAGAGAAGGACAGTCCAAGTTTTACGCTCCCGGCTGGGAAATACCGAGTAATCGGATTTTTGATGACCCGGAGAAGCTTTTCGTGATTACCATCAGACGCATGAATTGACAACTTATTTAGAAGCTGAACAATCAGTCCGCTGAACCTATCAAAGGTTCGCGGGATTCGGGTCTTTGGATTAACTTCGATGAGGATGTTTTTTTGTGTCCTAATGTAAACCTAGAAAAAATACAATTCTTATTAACATGTTATGAGTTTAAATCCAATAAGAAATGAACAAATGTTGTGCTTTTCCTTCACAAATGGAAGGCTGAAAGAGCATTTTTGTTCCTGGATTTTACGACAAGACACAGGTCACGTATCCTGTGAACTACCCAGAGAATTAGACAATCATTGTATTTGCATTAACAGTCAACACTTGCAATGCACTTCGATTTTCCTGGCGTTTCCCCCACACACATAAGCATGGCATGGGGATAAACCAGGTAAACATACGAGAAATCCATACTTAGCGTTTAGGCTAACGGGAAGTCGATTTTCCTACCGTTTCCTTCGCTAGCAATTAATCTCGTGCAGATTAACGAGGACTAATTTAGATGTAGACTCGACGTTTAGAGAAACGAGAAGACGGGTCGCTTTTCCTGGCGTTTCCCCCACACACATATTCACGGCATGGGGATAAACCAGGGCAAATTTATGATAAAAATGTACACTTAACGTTTAGGTAAACGATAAGTGGTCGCTTTCCCTGGCGTTTCCCCCACACACATTAGCACGGCATGGGGATAAACCAGGTATACCACTTAATGACAAAAATAGAAATTATATCAGGAAAAGACTAACCTGGAGCAAGCCCATGCGATTTAGAGGGCTATCCATTAGCATAAGGAGACATTGGTGTGTAATATCTGGCCTAATAGTAGCCGAATCGCGTCCCCATTTGACGATTCTATCCTTGTGCTTATCAGGGTTAAGTAGCTGGTACTCTTTTCCACCAGCACCTTTGATTGATTCTAGACATGCTTGATCAAGCAGGACAATCAACTTTCGACTTGAAGAGTCACCGACGTCTGGGTCCGCACGCCTCATTAAACGCACCGCGCATGCTCACTAAAACAACACAATTATCTAAATAGGTTTTGTCATCGCAACTTACCGGTTTTCTTTGATCAATTATTCGATTTAGTTTTATTAAAATATATTGAAAAATAAAGAAAATGATTTTATTATTTAAAAATAAACATTTATAGAGTGACAATATGAAATAATTACAGCGTTTTAGCAGTTTACATATAATTGATTAATTCGTAGACATTTTATTAAATGCAAAACTGTGGTCATTTTGGCTGATGGCCTCGTACTAATTTGTAATCTTAACCGATTGAGCAGAACTTCCTTGTCAATAATAATAATAATTGTAGTGGCTTTATTGAGGTCAAGAGGACCAAACCATTCAGCATAAAACAAGACAGTATAACAGGAACTAGATATGAAAATTGTCTATTAGTTCCTGCTTCACCTGCTCCGGTTAAAAAAAAATCGGGACAAATAAGGAATTACCTAATTGCGATATGCCGCCGTTCTTGTGGGTATTGAACGGTATAGCCTACGCATCGGTCGAAGAGATTTGAAAAAAACGCATTTTTAATTTAGCATTCGGCTGTTTACTAGTTGTTTGTTTTCAACTTCCCATCAACGTATATCATTTCCTCGCAGAACGATTATTTTCTGTCGAGCAGCATTAACACGCAAACAAATACTATATTTTCTCTTCCAGGAAGCGCCCTTCATTCGGGAAAATACAACTCTGGTAAAATATGATTCGATAAAAAGCTTTCGCACTATCAAAATGCATCGCTCCGGGCAATATAATCGATCAAATATGACTGTTTTTATTCTACGTATAGTGTTTCTCCCAGGTGTTCGTAAATTGTAATTGTTGGTGAACTGTTTCATTCAAAATAAATCTCTTTTATATGTATTAATTCCTCCCGTGTTTATTCTTAAATTCCATAATGGACCACACACGTCTGGGAGGTCGACTGCGTCACCCACGTTTTGTATCATCCATTGAACGCGGTTACCGCAAACACATTCTCCTATTGGCTGACTCTTGCCAATCGGTTCTAGCCCTTGTATAAATTCAAAATCACGCTCTTCAATAAATAAGGCTGCTCATATATTTGCTTTAGAACACCTCCGTCCTCTTACTGTCTTCCGGTTGATGGGAATCACAATCATTACAGTTAACGGACCTGAGTGTTTTTGTTTAATGCAGGTTGAAATGTCATGCGGCCATGATCCAACAAACCTACCACGACTCTAGTGTGGTTTCTGCGATGCAATTTACTACACAGTCTGGGTCCTCTCGTCCAATCGGCGGTAGTATTTGGCATTACCGAAGAGACTATCCCTTCAAGGAGACCCAATTGCCCACTGAGCTAGCACAGGACATAACGATGGATTCTGGGGACATCCTTCGTCTGATAGGTAGAGGTATCTCCACCTCTTCGTCATACAATGGTAACTCTAACCTTCAAATACATTCGGGTAATTTCTCTAGAACTATAATTTTGCAAGCTTTGTTACCTCGTAGTCTTAATATTGTAATTTCACTCCATTAAAAATGTATAAGTTGATAATGCACGTTTGAATAACGGTATAGTTCCTGTTTGGTGTTCGCTTGAAGAGTGATGCGTCGGAATGGAGTGAAAATACGACCGCGCGTAACGGCAGTGTGCGTGCGTGCGCACCGTGACCTAGCAACGCGTCAGCCCACACAGGTGTCCCATAATCCGGCCACCACGTCATGACTCCCTAGTCTCAAATGAGGGAGGACGTTGCATTAGGGAAAAACTATCCGAACCTCTGTTCTCTGTCGCACTTATGCTTAAACTGTCATCGCACAGTTACCATCTAAAAGAGTTGGACAGGCACCGTGAATAACACCAGATCATTTATTGCACCAGAATGTAGCGTGCATCTCTTCTTTGGCAAGGCCATCTCTTGTTAGAGGATGAGTTGCCTTCATGAATGTCACCAATCGTGGCGAACTATGTGCGTCAATCAGAGGCAAGGTCGAAGCATATTGTTGTCCAGTTCTGAGTTCGGCGGCACACTCCGTAGACGGACTGTAAGCTGAGGCCCTCCCTGTTCGATTTAATCGTACCTATCCGTGTTTATTCGTTGCCGAGATTAGAGATATGCACATGAGGTTTCCATGGAAGATAGTACAGTGGCGTCCCCAGCACCAGCCACATCCAGCCTCTTCACAGTTGATCGCGTCATGTACGCGAGAATATTCGTGGTCATCAATTGTTATCAATGGAGGGCAAGAGACACGAGTGACCACATGTTACCTCCCAGACATGCGTGGTTGTCTGTGTCATAAATTACGCGTTATCGATAGGTATTTCCAAGACAGCCGGATCTGTTTATCTACACTAATAAAGAGTGTTACGCTCTTTGACAATAATTTTCACGCGACAGCCCGTATTCGCGTATGGCCTTGTGACTTGTATCGACATAGATCATCAGCTGTCCTTGGGAACAGATATCATGAACAAAAAAACGACAATTGAATCTGTGGATTACTTGTGAATTGTTTTTAAAGTTTGCAATGTGGACTTGGAGTCACAGTAGCAGTAAACACTGTCAATTTTATCAGAAATTTATTCTCTTCATGGAGATATATCCTCGTGTTCGGATTTGAAATCCATCGCGCACCATATTATAGAAATTGTGATGGAAAATAATTGCGAAGCGGCATCCATGATGGTTCCAACTGCTCTCTGGTTTATTTAGAGTGGGACAGTTTACAAATGGGATGCTCATCGATCATTAATCTTCAATTAACCACAGCGACGCCCCCGGTGTAAGGACGTGTCACCTTCTCAGCAACTATCTAACCTTCCAGTGGAAGAGTTTTAAAGAGGTTTCAATTTCGCAGAAGCCAGTCCGAAAATGTCCTTTTAATTGCCCAATGAGCACCAGGCGCGCGGGCCCAATCAAAAGCTCGTAGTGTGTCTGGCTGATTTTCATTGGCCAATTTTTGTTCTACCTTTTGAAAGCAATTAATAATAATAATTATAATAATAATAATTGTAGGCGCTTTATTGAGGTCACAAGAACCAAATATTTCCGAATAAAAAAATAACATAACAATGCTATTCACATAAATCGAGCGCACAATTTAACAACGTAAGAGTGCAAAGTTGCGTATTTGTAGGTGATTGCATTAAGCCAACCAGCTCGATGCTTGGGCTTGATGTGAATTAATGTTGGTGGCGGCTGGGCCGTAGTCCTAGAGACATAACTTTTGATCCCAAGCCGGATTCTCAATGCGGGAAACACGTTGGTTAATCGCTTGATTTGCACTCTAGGCGTGTCTCAGATAAGATTTACGTCACACATCAAACATTTGCGGTATTCGGTGAGCTGGTTTCGCAAATATTTTCGATTGTTCAAGGATAAATCCACGAAAACTGGCGAGTTAAAGACCTCTTTAGTGAAGAAAAAAAGCTTAGAAAGTTTGGTAAAAAAACAGTTTTTCCAAAAAATGCAAAAACTTGTTTTTTTAAACGTATGGTGGCCGTCAAAAGAACCCGCACCAAAAAATTATGTGGTAACTATCAGTACCCTTTTGCGAACTTAATCGCTAACACAGCTCGAACTGGTTGTCCTGGGTTTCGTCCGGGATATATAAGCATTCTACTTATACTAATATAGTAACAAGTGATTGTTAATTAATTTTATTCAGTTGTGCAACTACGTTTGTTAAAGAAACAAATAATCAATTTTCAACACGAGTTCGCATTACTACCAATTATGGATTTTATTCTTGGTGTGTTTTCGAAAACAACAGAGTCCGCTTTAATGCTTCTCTGTAGTGTTTTTGAACCGTTTGAGACTCCTGAATAATATGATAAAATGATAACTTATCTGGTTGCATCCACGGCTCTCCTGTAGTTCAAATACTTTAACGCCCCCTCTGGAACACCCCTCGTAAACCCTACAGCGCCATGTCCCTTGAGGGCCAATTGGCATCAAGTCCGTCACCATACGAGCCAATAGGCTGTCTGTCCGACAGACGCGCACCTGCGAGCCAGTGGGAGACCGCGTGGCCAGCCTGCGAATTTAGCGGAGTGCGCGCTACCGACCGAGAGAGCGCAGTGATGAGTCACCACAAACGCGGAAAAGAACACTTTTCTGCCACGTCACCCGCAATTTCCATCAACTGCCTGCAAATGGTGAATCACAACCTACTGCCGCAATGGCAATCTCGACAAATAAAATAATACACAATCGGGGATTGGATGGATTCCTTAGTGTTATATGTTTTACGACTACTGTCATGACTCTACCGTTTTCCGGGCTGGTTTATGGCAATCGAAATCGCTTTAATCGGGTCACGAGGACAAAAGAATAGGAAATACAGCCCATCGAACTCGTTACCGGGTTCAGAAAAGGAATGGCTCCGTTGGCAATGAGAGGAATGCAAAATCCACACACTCTATCCATTTACCTTGCTGTACATTTGATTGCTGAATGTTTCTGCTCTTTTAACCTGAATACAGCGGGGAATACCATCATTATTGTTAAGAGTACTGCTTAGGGTGAATTCGCGGGCAGGCGTTGATCTCATGATTCCATCTCATGGTTCGATCAACTCTCAGAAGGATGTGCCTACAAAAGTGCTAACAGATGCCTGTCGCGTGTCGCTGTGAACGTGTTTTTCTGGCACCTTCTCGCGGATGGAAGAATTCAAAAGGCGCTTTCGATCTCAATTGATAGATCATTTTGTAGCTTGACACGCTTATATCTATAGATAACTGTGGCGTCTGCAGACGTTTTTTCCGCCACCTCTTCTTGTGAAGGAGAATTCGGGGATCAAATGAAGCGTGATGCTGCTCTTCTCGTGAAAATTGAACGGTTTAACTGTCGCATTGATCGAAGAAATTTGCGTTTTGACTGACTAGAGAGGTCATCAGTACTGGTAGGCCACTAGAAAAGGCCTTTCAATGGCCGCCATTACGCGTTTTCCAAACTTTGTACACTTCAAGGGTTTAATTTGCCTATCTTGCAAATTTACCTGGTTTTTATTTAGTTCATTCTTGTTCAATTATTATTGCTATGTACAATAGCAACTTCTTCTTTGATCATTTTTGTCTGTTGTAACATTTAACTGCTGAAAGTTCTGGTCCTCGTGACCTGAATAAAGCGAATGTCATTATCATTAGAAACGGGATTATTTTAAACAGTCTACGGAGCGGTAAATATAATAATAATAATAATTGTAGTGGCTTTATTGAGGTCACGAGGACCAAAACTTTCAGCAGTAAAAATAGGCAGTATGACAAGTATTAGATGTGAAAATTGTCTTTTAGTTCCTGTTCCACCTGCTCTGGTGATACTAAAAATCAGGACAAATAAGGAATGACCGAATTGCGATATGCCGCCGTTCTTGTTGGTATTGAACGGTATAGTCTACGCATTGGTCGAAGAGATTTACACTTAGATAAACTTGAATAGAGGTGATGGGAGGGGTCACTTAAAATGCGAGCAGCGATTCGTGAAGAAATATTGAAGTGGCGTTGAACGATGATCTCTTGAATGGAGAGCATAGACAGGCCACTAGAAAACGAGATTATTTTAAAAAGTCTATGGAGAGTTAAAAAGTCGGAACATTTGAGGCTGGGTAATAATATACAATAAAAGGAATCATACATTTGCGATCAAAGGTCTCCTGAACCGACGAACTAAGAAACAGGTGTTACGGCATTTATAGAAGACTCACTCCAAGATAACGGACTTTTTAAAATAAAGCCCGCGAATTTCGATTTTGAACTCGAGGCGAAATGAGGGACTTAAGCGATGGCCGGTCTGTCGAAATATTCCCCTAGGGAAGACGTTGTGGAGACACATTCCGACGCGCTGAGCAGAATGTCGTTTTCAGAAGAACATCGGACAATCTCCGCGATTGCCTGGTCGAACTGTTGGCACGTTGACCGTTCGTTTTTCTGTCAACAATGCAATTTTGGAATAATTATTTTTTTTACTTAAAGTATACCACCAACATAACACGTATAAATAAGCAATTTTTAAATACAATTTTTTGTTGTAAATCATAAAATTTCCACAAAACAACGAAATTAATATTTTAGAACATTTCCAAAATTTCCGTCCTTTTCCACTCTTCCCTGATTGGCTCACTCGAATTCTCGCTTCCCATTGGTCAACCTATTCGCACCCCGCAGCCACATAATTTCTTCCGTAGAGACCTGGAGAAAATGGAAAACGTTAAAAAAGTTCGTTTTCGCGTTTAGTAAAGCGTTCCTTCACTTTTATTTGGACAAATAGTCACCCCGGGGCCTGGCTAGACTACGTGTGTGCTTGGCTCGTAAAAGTGGCATTCGTTTTCGTGCAAATTTGTCTTTATCTCTTCAACGATGAAAACGATTCCATGATTTTTTTGCGTTCATAACTAAACTTTAATCCGTTTAGGTCGATCCTAGCAATGCAGGCAGTTTGGGGAACAGTTTAAGAGCACGAATAACACAAACCCCTCGTAGGATAACGACCTTATCTTACCGACAGTGCAGGGTGCTAGACCAGACCCAATTAAACCAGACACCCTCGTAGGACGCATTGTACAACCCAAACATCAAAAGGGGCTGTCTACACCAGACTAGGTCCTTGTGGGTAGGTGCTGTGAGCAGCTTCTAGACGAATGTTCACAACAGGCGTGCTGCAACCCGCTTTATACTAACCTAAGGTTTCGAAACGCTTAGAGGGGGAGAAGAGTAGGAGGAGGATGAGGATAAGGATAAGGAGGAGGAGGAGGAGGAGGATGAGGGAGGTGAGGATGAGAGGAGGAGAATAATGGAACGGAGGTAGAGAGGAGGAGGATAAGGGAGTGGAGGTAGAGAAAAAGAGGAGGAGGAGGAGGAGTAGGAGGAGGAGGAGGAGGAGAAGGAAGTGGAGAGGAGGAGGAGGATGATGAAGCAGTAGATGTTGAGAGGAGGATAAGGAGGAGGAGGAGGAGGAGGAGGACGATGAGGGAGCTGAGGTAGAGATGGTGGGGATAAGGGAGCGGAGGTAGAGAGGAGGACAAGGAGGAGGAGGAGGAGGAGGAGGACGATGAGGGAGCTGAGGTAGAGATGGTGGGGATAAGGGAGTGGAGGATAATGAGGAGGAGGGGGGTGAGGGTATGTGGAGAGGAGGAGGAGGAGGAGGAGGAGGAGGGAGCTGAGGTAGAGATGGTGGGGATAAGGGAGTGGAGGATAATGAGGAGGAGGGGGGTGAGGGTATGTGGAGAGGAGGAGGAGGAGGAGGAGGAGGAGGAGGAGGAGGAGGAGGAGGAGGAGGAGGAGGACAAGGAGGAGGAGGAGGAGGAGGAGGACGATGAGGGAGCTGAGGTAGAGATGGTGGGGATAAGGGAGTGGAGGATAATGAGGAGGAGGGGGGTGAGGGTATGTGGAGAGGAGGAGGAGGAGGAGGAGGAGGACGATGAGGGAGCTGAGGTAGAGATGGTGGGGATAAGGGAGTGGAGGATAATGAGGAGGAGGGGGGTGAGGGTATGTGGAGAGGAGGAGGAGGAGGAGGAGGAGGAGGAGGAGGAGGAGGAGGAGGAGGAGGAGGAGGAGGAGACAGGGTTGTCCTTTCTATTCGAATCGAAGTTGTTGGAAGATACATACACCACTAGGCGTTTGTCACAACCTGTGCTTTTACTCGTCTTTACGGAAGGCGTGTTAACTTATTTGGAATCGTTGTCGTCGTGAATCAAGGGATGAATCGTGTGTCCGTATTTAAGGTCTGCATGATCGCCGCTTTGTGCATCAATTCTTTTACATTTTAATGATGAACGTTTTGGTCATCGTGACCTTAATGAAGCCAACTACAACTTGTGACCAATAGGGAATGCCCGAGTTGTGATATTTTTAATGGCAAGTGCTTTAATGAGGTCACGTGGGACGAAAACGTTCTGCATACAAAATAGCAATGTTATGGTAGTTTGGTTTTTGTTTCCCTGGTTTCAGTCGAAACTAAAAATATGCCTTTGTTCTTATAGGTATTGAAAAGTACTGCCTCTGACCTGGCCAAATACATTTACTTTTAGACAAACTGGAATACAGAGGCTGAGAGAGGGGTTGTTTAGCAAACGATAGGCGTGGACTTTACAGCTGGAGAAATTGTGTTGAATGATTGTCCCAATAGGCATACCAATAGAAAACTATATTATTTTAAAAAGCCTGCGGAGATACTGGAATTAGCGTGAAAACGGCTAGTCAAACGACGATGTGCTTTAGTGAGATCATGCGTACCAAAGCGTTTCTTTTTATTGTGATCCAGATTCCTCCAACAACCATAACACAGCGCAACCCTTTCTGTGTTTCTCGGAAGCCGCTAAATTCCATTCGTAATGGGTACTTAGAATAAAAAATTCCTCTAGTGCTAAAAATGACCTACAAATGCCAGCGAAACTGCGCCAACAACCTGCGATATAACAGGAAATGTTTTGGACATTGAACTAGCTTCTTTTTTCACATTTCAATTCAACAAACATTTGAATGAAAAATCATCATCTGTTCGTCGGTTTATATCTTAGAGGATCTCCAATTAAGGATGATAAAGTTTATCTTGAAAATGTCCCCGTGTGCAAGCTTAACGAAGTCGCTACCTTGGGTGCGCAACCCTCCCGTAAAGTTGGGAACCAAACTATCGAAGAAGATCTCAGTTTGTTTATTGGGCCTATATGCAGTCACCATATGACGAATTGTACCTGAAAAGTTGTATCTTGGGCAAACAGTAAAACGGTAAACGCCAATGCTGTTCACTTAAACCGTTCTTTACAATACAACAATTCAGGATTCATGCGTGGTCAGCAATTACTTGAGGCTAGCCCATGGTCGATCCACAGTGTCCACGTTGAAATACTTTTTTATGCGTTTCACCGAAAATGTTGATTTAGTCAGCGCTGATGACATCTCGGAGAAGCCGCTAGACTCGAAGTGGGACAAACATTTTAATCCAGGGATTTAAAGGATTAAAAGGTTCTCTTTCACCGGCTCGTGCATCAACAAGTCTTTCAATGGCTATTTGGAGTAATAGATAAATAATTCGCTTTAATGGTGCATCGCATCAAGCGAATGGGAAACTATTATTTGGAGTTACGGGGGTTCAGGGGTAAATCAGATCGTGGGGTCACTCATATACATCTCGAGGTGGCTTTCAGGTCTTTAATATTCACCGAATGGCAATCAATTAAAATCTCAATTCTAATTTATGCGGTTTTCTCCTACTAGAGGATAAACAGACGCGAGGAGTAACTAGGGGGAGAAGGAGGAGGTGCTGGAAGAAAAACCAGAGGCTAGAGGTTGGAGAAGGATGATGATGATGATGATGATGAGGAGGAGGAGGAGGAGGAGAAGGAGGAGGAGAAGGAGGAGGAGGAGGAGGAGGAGGATGAGGAGGAGGAGGAGGAGGAGGAGGAGGAGGATGGAGGGGAGGTAGAGAGGAGGAGGAGGATGATGAGGAGTAGCGGTAGAGAGGAGGAGGAGGGTGGGGGTGAGGGGAGATGAGGGGAGGTGGAGGAGGATGAGGATGAGCTATGGTGGGTGAGGAGGAAGCTAGAGGCGTTGACAGGAGATTGAGAGGATTGCAAATAACTTCAACAAATTAATTTTATTTTGTGGTCCGATTAAGGACACATTTTGGCGTAGCCATTGGTTTCCGGATCGAAAAATCGTTACAAAGAAAGCAATTATTTGATAGCTGATTCAAGATTTGAGTAAGTTGCATTTTCATCAAAATGAATTCATTGGATGGCGCCAGGTCCCATGATTTACGATGCCTGTTTAAGTGGCGTCATTTTACGACGGCACCTTAAACACGCAATATTCCAGTGACTCGACTAGACACCGAGGTCTGACGGTATGTTGGAACAAATTCAGAAGACCTAATAATTCATCAATTCATTGATAAAGTCACTAATTTGCCATTTCAGCCTGCTTTCGGTATCAGTAGTAGTAGCATTAGTAGCTGCAGTAATAGTAGCTGTAGTAGCAGCAGCAGCAGTAGTATTCGTAGTAGTAGTAGTAGTAGTAGTAGTAGAAGTAGTAGTAGTCGTAGTATCCGTAGCAGTAGTAGCCGTAGTAGTAGCTGTAGTAGTAGTAGTAGTCGTAGTATCCGTAGCAGTAGTAGTAGCCGTAGTAGTAGCTGTAGTAGTAGCTGTAGTAGTAGTAGTAGTAGTAGTAGTAGTAGTAGTAGTATCCGTAGCAGTAGTATTAGCCGTAGTAGTAGCTGTAGTAGTAGTAGTAGTAGTAGTAGTAGTAGTAGCAGTAGCCGTAGTAGTAGCTGTAGTAGTAGCTGTAGTAGTAGTAGTAGTAGTAGTAGTAGAAGTAGTAGTAGAAGTAGTAGTAGTAGTAGTAGTAGTAGTCGTAGTATCCGTAGCAGTAGTAGTAGCCGTAGTAGTAGCTGTAGTAGTAGTAGTAGTAGTAGTAGTAGTAGTAGTAGTAGTAGTAGTAAAAGTAGTAGAAGGAGAGGGAGAAGGAGGAGGAGGAGGAGGAGGATGTTTAATCTAACTGACCGATTGCACTTTGTCTTTAGTCAATCAGCCCGAAGCAAGTTGCGTCGATTTGTAGAAAAAAACCTTCTTCATGCTCTGTTCACGGTTCATAAATCGCTGTTTATCCGAGCGGTTTCTGACCAAAGAGTCTGGTGGGAGCGGTTAATTGTATGACTGTAGAGTCCCACAACGCAATTGCACCACAGGTCGTCAACGCTCGGATTTATTGCGTGACTCTGAATTACGGAATCGCGTTTCAGTTAGTCATCGAATACGTAACACGGTGGGTTTTCTCATATTAAAAAAAACGTTTGCGTATAATTTTATACCACGATTATTGGCTGAGTTGGTTCGCTCATTATTGATAATGAATTTGTCAATTCGATACATGAAGCTGTTAAAATTCCCCCCATTTACAAAAACCACTAACTCGAGGCCAAGCGTGTCCAGCATTTAATCGTCCAATCATCTCGGCAAACTTGATGCTCTTGAAAGCTCGTTTTTACAACCATTAATATGGCAATAAAACAGAACGATAGAGTGACGTCTGAAATCCGACGTTACGTTCGATTAGTCGTAAAAGAGGCTTCATACCCTCAGCCAGATGAATTCGAAGGTCACACGTGGGAATTCAACGTCACCTTGGGAGACTGGATTCAACCATTTACCTTAGATGAGCTTCCTGTATATTCTCAAATACTTGACTGTAGTGGTGCCGCAAATGTCGCCAGTCTATGCGTTTTGTGATAAACTAGACGGTTGTATGAATGTCGTTTAATCTACGATGTGCTTAACATGAGAGGACTTAGGTTCAAGATCGATGAATGTAGAGTGTCGAAAATGCGAAAACAAAACTAGAAAAAGCAGGCTGATATATGCTCTCAGATACCCAACGCAATGGTTTCGCGTGTTAGACTCAGTTGAGTGTCATCATTTAGCACTTTTGCGCGTTGTCGAGCCAGACTTAAGACGTCTAATCTATTCTCCCTCACGTTTTGCCGTGTTTTCTTCATATGATTCGTAAAGGACCGGCACGATCGTTGAATCGGAAAAAAACCAACACACAGTCTTGTGAACGAATGACTCGCGCACTCGGTATCAGCACACTTCAAACAGACAACAGCCATAGTGAAAATTGAAGGCATTAATTAGGCAATTATCGTTCACTTCTTCTACACAGGGTTGCGGTTGAATGAGTAAATTGTTAAAATGACGGTGAAATAACTAAAAACGCGAATGCAATCTGTTTAGACGCCGTATTAATAATTTCCTACAAGGAAATTGTTTAATCGGAGGAACACTTGCAAGAAGAATGAGATTGGACTGTATTGGCTAAGGCTTCGAAGACAGGGGACTAACTTTATCTAGCTTCTTGATAACTGCTATGGGTGACGAAGTATGTCAACCTCGTTGATACCGTCATGGTGTTAGTTCAAGGGCTTTATTGTCAAAGCTCACTTCTCAATCGATTTCAAAACACCCCCTCCTTCAAAATCAAAATGACGAGTGGTGAACTGAGCTGATAATCATCTGGTTTGGAGTGTTTATATTATAATTCCCGTCTTAAATCCGCTGAGGTCCAATTATCAATCGTAGAGGTCCACTGATACCGAAGTACATTGTTGACGATCGTGAATTGGGCGCATTTTCACTGGGACCTCGGGGTTTTTATGCAGCCCTTTGTGCCATCTGTTCCTCGTATATTTCGAAGGATAAACGCCCTCAGATCCGAGTGAATTTGGTCAAGGTGTGACTCTTTCGTCCTTGGAGTGGAAAGGATACATTCAAAAGTAATCTAGTTTCAATGGAAGAGATTGCGGGGTGGTTAATAGTTTAGTTGATTTTACCAAAGCACACATCCCCTCAACAAAAGGGCGCTGACGGCTCAGAAGTTCAGGCACTCTTGGGGAGATGTGCTTCCAACAAAAAAACCTCTTTGTCAAGAAGAGGACAGTAAAACAAGAGCTACGGTATCCGCGGTTACAGAGAGAATTTTGTCTCGGCAGAATTGGGACCTGAATCTCCCGACTCCTTTACTAAATGAAGAGTTTCTGTTTTTTTCCAGCTGGCTGCGATTTTATGCCAATTTACCAGGTCTACACAGAATTCAATACAGCAACATTCATGAAGAATCCACCGTTGGTATAACTATCGTCGTAATACATCGCTGACAGTGTCTGGGATCAAGTGGGATTCGAGGCATTCGAGATGAAAATCACGTTGGCAAATGGATTCAGATTTTTACATTGCTGTGAAACCTCTTTAAATTTTTAGATGGAGTAAAATTATATTCATACGGGTTAAATGTATTTTAAGACAAAACAATTGTATCAATTTCATAAACGTCAGCTTTGTCGACACTGCTACTGGTTTGAGAGATGCCGTGTATCCCAATAACTAGAGTATGTGTGCTTTATAACCGCATACAATCCGTGGAATCACCACAAAATTGTAAATTTAATTCAGCAGCTACTGCAAAGCGACATTGGACAGAAGAACTACAGAGCATTTGGTTACGCTTTGATAGTTTTGGTCAATCGCGCAAGAGATCAGGGGTGTAGCAGATCAGATCAGATCGGCCTTCCAAGCCTTAAGACGCTGTCTATACACCGACCGATTAACCGATTGATTGAACACGCTCGGTTTACCGCGGTGTAACCGTTCTGGCATGCACCCTCGTGTGAGTTGATTGTCGGGTGGCGATCAAAGTCCATGGCAGACAGAATACACAACCAGAATCAAACGGTATAAATACCTTTGTCCACGCCTGCATCATTCCCCAGTGATTTTCCCTGGCCTAAAATGCTCCGACTTCTAAAGCCTCCGATATTATCGTTCAACTCCACTTCACTAGCTGTGCAGTCTTAACTGCTCACTAATCGCTGCTCGTATTTTAAGTGATATGGTCAAGATCCGAGATCAGAAAAACAGCTTCCAAATAGATCAATTTTATGCTCAAGGAAAAAAATCATTTGTAACTTTGGGCGTTTTATACAAAATGGAGTGAAGAATTTCAAAATCACGTGGGCACACTTTTGCGCGCGTCTTTAACAACACCCCGACAGCCTTTTAGCCCAGGATGGGACTTGTCAGCAAAGAACCTCGTTGATAAGTAATTCTGCTTCTGAGTTTTTTTTCAACTGCCAACTTCAAAATGTCAGTAGTCAACTTTCACATGACATTTTGACAGTAAAATGTTTTTCTTTGTTGCAAAGCAAACAACACTACAGTTGACTGTCATCGCAGTGACGGCAATCTGCGTTAATCTAGAATATTCCGTATACAAGAACCCTTGTTTTTTATTTGCCGTATTGATGTCTCCAAATGAACGTTACACGACTGCGATGGTAACAATAGTCACGGTTGCTGCAGTCGTTGTGATAGCAGTTATTGTTGCTGGTGTCGATGTGGTATTGATAATGGTGGCACCAGCATCATCATTAGAAATAGTACAGGGGTTTTCAATTTGGAGTTTTTTTTTCAAATTTAAATTAAGCACTCATTTTGAACGGGAATTCATCATTTTTTCCCTTCATATCTACCGGATAATCTACAATTTATTACTGATAAATTGAATATTACAACAAAGCGGTTCAACATGCCACACAACCAACAACACTATTAATTTATTGCGAACGACATTCCAGAGAAGAGTATTCTCTCGAAATGTTGAAGACATTTGGCAGCGAAGATCATCGGATTTAACGCCTTTAGACTAATTACTACTGGACCATCTCAAAGATAGAGTTTACTAAATAAACCAGAGACAATTGAAGCCTTGATATACCATATTCGACTAGAAATCGTCAAGAAAGAGCCTCGATAAGTCATCAAAAATGGTAAACCCCCTATTATGTATGCCATCAAACAAATGACGATTTTCCATTCAAACGGGCGTTTAAGTCGAAAATTAATAATTAACTCGAACTTGAAAGACTTAGTTTTTGCAACACCACGATAAGTACAATTCGCATTTTAAATCGCGCTGATCCATGTTTTGAATAATTTGTGCGTTTCTGTGCCACAACAGACCGAAATACCACCGTTATTGATCTCAAATCAAACTGCCATCATTTTGTCTACAAATTGATGCATAATGACGCCACCGTGTCTGGTAATCCTACGTGTCTCGTCGTATTTCTGTTCCCTTCAATGAGCGTCTATCGCGTCCATCACGCGTTTTGTGTGCTTGAGGTCATCAGGCGTTTTTGGCATGGTGCCAATTTCACAACACAACGACACGCACACATCAGGCCCGGATTGACGCTTGCCAAATGCGTAGATTCCCGTTTGTGCAACTTTAATGATCGTTGGTTCACACTCGCAACCGTGAATCGAATCACCGCGATAGCGAGATGCGCGATTTAGGAGTCTGCTTTCCCAGAAATGTTCAATTCGCAAAAATCGTAGAAAAATGTGAAAACTTGTAACAGAGTGTGAAACAGAGGGAATAGCCGATGAATCGTATCATCTTTTGGAAATAAGCGGTTTGTTTGTCGTGGAATCAATAAAGACATTACATTGCATTTACTCCCTAGAAGGAATAATTGACAATATATATTGTTTCAAACAAATAAACTGGCAGACTTGATCCCAACTCAAATATAAAGACGAATAAACAAAACTTTAACATGGTCTTTCAATTTGGAGTTTGTTTTATTAAATTTAAACAAAATAACACATTATGAATAAAAAATTCCTCTGGTTATTATTACATGCCTAGAAAATAATCGACTATTTACGAATAATAAATTATAGATTACAAAGGTCCCGTGGGTTCACGCTTACAGATGTCGGAATCTCCGATGCCATTTTGTGCCATTTCGCGGCGAATGTTGTCTTCCGAGGCTTCAATTGTTTCGGATTAATTTGCATAAACACCATTTTTGAGATGGTCCCACAGCAAAATAGATAATCGTCGTTAAAATCGGCGATCTTGGCGACCAAATTGCTTCAGATTTTCATGCGATTATACTCCCTAGGAATTTTATTGGCTATGTTGCATGTCGCACTGTAGTTTTAAAACCACATATCGTCAATTTCACTACAATAAACAAAAGGTCACGTTCACGCAAACTGTCTATACTAAGAGCATTTCGAGCAACATTTTCGACGACAAATTCCACAATGATAACAGAATTGGAGAAGGGGGTTGATGGTTGTGATGGTTGGGATGATGATCATGATCATGATGTCGGGGGCTGAAAATAGGGAATGCGGTCTTGGTAGCGAGACAACATTTTAGAGCACAAAACAAACAGCCCGTGAACACCAGACAACCTGAACATTGGCAGTCACGAACGGTAGTTACACCTGACCTACTAGGGTTGAAATCCATATAGGAAGGAACGGTTTGAGAATCTACTTCAACAATTCATCTGCATATGCAGGTGGCATTAATTTCTAATTTCTTTAAAAAATGCTAATCAATCACTCAATGTGAATGGGATATCATCATCTGTTTTTTAATAGGTCACGATAAATTCATTGTTTTATTGGCTATGTGGCATGTCGCGCCGTAAACAATAGAAACCACATATCGGCAATATCCCTACAATCAACAATAGGCCCCAAAAACATGTCACGTTCTCGCAATCAATTTACGAAAAGCGGATTTCGACCAAAATGTCCAAACAACAGAAACATGAGAGCAATAGAAATGATTCTCAGCGTATTGCCGCTGGTTTTCCAATGCAAAATATGGCAGTTTTGTTTGTTTACGCCAAACCATTCGGTTCCCAACAAAAGAATCCATCTCCATAAGCGTTCACGCAGCTGTGGAAATTAGCAAAATATTATTATCATTAATGAATTGTGGACCTTCAATCGTGTATAACAATATTCTGATGGTGGTTTTCCATTCAAATCAGGGTTTAATTTGGATTTTAAAAATAAACTGGAACTTAGAAGACTTTGCAGTACGCCATTCATTGGAAAGAGTTATGAAATAACTTTTAAATTATACATTTTCTACACCATCTTTGTTTATGTGGATGGCCAGTTAACCCGGAAATGTTGCTGAACAGAATTACTGATATAAAGGATTCTTGTCGGAGTCCACCTAACCGAGGTATGATCGTCGATGGTGCAGCGTTCATCATCTTTGGCCATGAACCATGAAACTGGAGACGCTATCACCTCGAAAAATACTCCCGATACTCATGACAAACATCCACGAAGCAGGTTTATCCTCTGGTAAGACATGGTCGGCCATATTTTAATTTTTTGACGCACCACGGGGGAGCCTGCGACAACCCCCTTTCACCGTCGGAGGGGGCAATGATGGGGGTGGGGTGATGAATGGTGCGGAGTTTGCGGTGGACGAAATGAGGGGAAGGGTGTGATTTTGGCACGTGGAGGTTTTTAAATCTCCGTGCCTAGACTACGGTTGCTAAGTGGAAACAATTAGGGCGATTGGGGTTAGCGTTGACAGGGTTTTCGCCATGGGTTCTGAATCAGCCGTATAATGCCTAAACTCGGGATCACGTTATTCCCTTTCTAAACACAAAATTTGAACCTTTTGACCGTTTTGTAGTTTTGTTTCCGAATGGCTGGAATCGGCAATACTTCACCGTAGAATCTGCCAGAAGGGGAGATTGTTGTCGTTGAGGAGGAGGGGAGCTGGGGGGACATGGAGGGGGTTTGGGGGAGGTGCTTAAAGGTATAAGATACGGTCCGCCAAATGGGAAATAAGACTTTTGGCATCCCCTTATTCCATTGTGGATTTAACTCGGAGATCGTTGGAATATAAAAAAAACACTTTGAAAATAAGTTGTCAGCAAAATAATAAAAAACTGATGATTATTTTAATCTCACCACTCTCGGCGACCGGGGAGTCGAACCGAGGTTCTTTCACGAAAGACGGAGAGTCGTTCAAGTTCGACTTTCTTTAATAATTCAAATTCAACACAAAACTTGGAAGCAAAATCCTATATATAGATATAAATAAATGATAAATAAAATATTGCAACTGTCCTCCGCGAGCAACCGTTTTTTGTGCTGAACAAAGTACGAAGAAAGATGAGGACTTGGACGAGTTGGAGGAGGATGAGGTTGAAGAGAAGCAGGAGGGTGTGGATGTGTTGGTGGTAGACGAGAAGGGCGGTATGTGTATCTGGAGGAGGAGGAGGAGGAGGAGGAGAGGAGGAGGAGGAGGAGGAGGAGGGGAGGAGGAGGAGGAGGAGGGAGGAGGAGGAGGAGGAGGAGGAGGAGGAGGAGGAGGAGGAGGAGGAGGAGGGAGGAGGAGGAGGAGGAGGAGGAGGAGGAGGAGGAGGAGGAGGAGGAGGGAGGGAGGAGGAGGAGGAGGAGGAGGAGGAGGAGGAGGAGGTAGAGAAGATAGAGGAGAAGGAAGATGCATGTGGGCAGTGTTTCACGGAACGGATTTGTGGAGGTAAACAGGCTTTTAAAACCAAACAAATACCACATTGAATGAAAGACTTGTGTGGACAGACATCTCCATCAGTTTTACCTCCAATCTTTACAACATTCAATGAATTGTCAGCAGATCAATCCACCAACATCCAACCCCCCAGCCCCTCATTCTTTTCCACCCGAGAAACCACACCCAACGCCCCTCCCACCCCTCTCCTCGTGCAAATAACCCACGAAGCCCGTGCACGACCCACGCCGCACGCGAGAAGGCACAAAAACGCGCAAACGTTGTCATAGCGACCGCGCGCGTGCGCGCCGATCGATAGCTGGACGCCGGTGGCCGCGCAAATGCGCAAAAAATAGCGAGTAAAAAGCAAGACGAGGGGACGATAGGGAAAATCAAAGTGTGTTCCAAACCGCCCTGCATTTAGGGTGGCTATTGGTGGGTAATGGGCAGTCTGTGCCAATTTTAAGAAAGCATTGAGTAACTACCAATCGTGGGTTAATTATTATTGTGGATATGGCTTGTGATGTTCGCCCTATTGGGCGTTTGCCAAGATATATAATTTAGGGAGGTTATTCGCCCCTCTGACAAATTTGCCTCCTTGTTATTGCAAATTCTGGCGGATATGGAGCAGAGGGAGGAAGAGGGGGAAGAGGAGGAGTTCGATTTTAAGGTGTGGAGGAAGGGGTAGAAGAGAAGGAGGAGGAGGAGAGGAGGAGGAGGAGGAGGAGGAGGAGGAGGAGGAGGAGGAGGGGGAGGAGGAGGAGTTAGATGTTAAGGTGCATTCGGGTGTGGAGGAAGGGGTAGAAGAGAAGGAGGAGAAGGAAGTAGAGGAGGAGGAGGAGGAGGAGGAGGAGTTAGATGTTAAGGTGCATTCGGGTGTGGAGGAAGGGGTAGAAGAGAAGGAGGAGAAGAGAAGTGAGAGTGAGGAGGAGGAGGAGGAGAAGGAAGTGGAGGAGAAGGAGGAGGAGGATTCAGAGGCACCCGGTACCAGATAATTATGCAAACTAATCAAAATTCCATTGGGGGGAAATCCTGCAATAACAAAATGATGGATCCAAACAAACCACCACAACCACTGCACAACCGCCAAATCAGGTGAATTAGACCAATGTCATGGTTTAAAATCCCAAAGTCTAAACCTCCACGTGTCCCTCTAAAGGTTTCCGCCTATTTGTGGGGTGTGTTTTTTTTTCGTGTCAGTTGAATTGTCTCTACCATCATATTTTCTCGAGGTCACGAGAGCCCATGAAGTACAAATACAACCCGTCTTTGGCGTCGTTGCCTTAACCTGCAAAAGCTCTACGAATGATGTACTCAGAACCCATCCAGCCGGACGTAGAATCGTCAACCGGATGCATTAAACTGAACTCTACTCAAACTTCGATTGAACCAATGCACCCAGGCATTCGCATTGACAGCAATAATGTCGAATGATGCACAAATTGTACAATGAAGTAACAATGAAGCACTCTTCTGACCTAAGGGAGTCCTTTGAACGAGTATTATCTGGCTCCGCATGCGTCAGGCAAACGAAGATAGAAGATGATGCTGGATTAAATATATAGTAGTGTAACCATACGATTATCAAGAGGATAACAAAGTGTAGATGGTTAATTTCCAGGCAGGGAATCCGTAATGTAACTGGGCTCGCGTGGTGCGGAGATCGATGAGGTGTTTGCAGCAACGCTTTCTGGTAGTAGTGGAAGTTAATGGAAAAGCGCGCGCCTGTCCTGAAAGGTAAAGTATCACAGTAAAACAAGGGGTGTTACAATACCCCTCTCGGGTTAATTAGTGGCGCGTCTGCAAACCCGGAAATCTGGGCTGGGTAGTCACTGTTTAAATTGTACAGTTGAGAAGCTGTCAACCCTTCCGCAAGGCCATTGGCTCCTCAAACACGGACCTTTGAAACCGATCCATCTTCGCCGAGCAAAAGCGGTCACGGTTCACGACCTTCAGAAATGTGTACTGAAGTTGACCGTAGTGTCGCATAATAAGGAGGAGGAGGATCAAAACGATTTGTATTAAAATTCACAAACAAATGATACAAGAAGTGGAAGTTGCACATTGAAAAGGCAGAATAAGCTGTCAAGAATAGAAAAATATCATGGATAATATAATCATAATAATTGTAGTGGCTTTATTGAGGTCACGAGGACCAAAACTTTCAGCAGTTAAAAGAGGCAGTATGTCAAGTATTAGATGTGAAAATTGTCTTTTAGTTCCTGTTTCACTTGCTCTGGTGATACTAAAAATCGGGACAAATAGGGAATGACCGAATTGCGATATGCCGCTGTTCTTGTTGGTATTGAACTGTATAGTGCACGCATTGGTCGAAGAGATTTGCATTCAGATAAACTGGGATAGAGGGGATGGGAGGGGTCACTTAAAATACGAGCAGCGATTAGTGAACAATTATTGAAGTGGCGTTGAACGATGATTTATTGAATAGAGAGAATAGGCAGACCACTAGAAAACGAAATTATTTTAAAAAGTCTATGAAGGGTTACAAAGTCAGAACATTTAAGGCCGGGGAAAATTATTGGAGAACAATATACAATAAGGGGAATTATACAGGCTTTATTAGCTAGAAAGGCACATTTATTCCTCGAGGTATATAAAGTTTGGTAAACGCGTAATGGTGGCCATTCAAAGTCCAAATCAAGAAAACACACGCGTATGTGACAGTATCCGTTATCTAGACCAGTATATAGATCAATGGCCTTGACAATAACGTTGATCGGATCCTCCAGTGTTAAGCCTCGGTGCGAATCTTGTATCGTTTATTTTGTTGAAAAAAATCTCCGACTTCCTTTCGAATTTACACGGCGTCACTCCCCAAGAAACTCTGCAATATTTGTATTTATTCCCCTCACGTGTTTATCGAAAAAAAGTAAATGCAGAACCTGACCGCGTTTACACGTCAACAATGTCAACATCACCTGTTGGTCGACATCAACGCCCACGCATTCAGATAATTTCTCTAGAACACTCCCCTCTTCATGCCGGCTTCCGGTTGGTGGAAATCACGGGTCACGGAACAGTTTTGGGGGTCACAGAACAGCAGGTCCGCGCCGCTAGTGGCCTGACTCGAGATTCGAACCCAGGATCGCTCATGAACAGCGTGAGGATGGTTGCCCCTACGTCATTGGACAAGCTGTCGAACGCCAACTTCCTTATTGCTTCGATAAATCAGCAGTTAATGCTCTGTAGCTTCGGGGAGTAGTTTCCGGATCATTTTCAGTCGGTCGCCGATCTCAAAATAATGACATTTCGAAGTTGGGGGTGGGGGGAGGCTTGATAATCCTATTAGAAGGGTTTAGTTTTGGTTTAAACTTCATTAGATCTTGAAAAACCATATGGGAATTTCGGAAGGACTTGTCTACGAATTATTCATTGGACAAAATTCATCATAGAATTCATAAATTCTGCAATGAAATCGCTTGGATCGTATTATCATATTTCGCGCGTCTGTCTTTTTCAAATTCAAATAAAACACGTGTTTTAATGGAAAATAGTGATCTTTTAGATGTAACTCGTAATTTGCATTCGTCATCGGGATTTCGCGAATGGCCTTCCAGCTTGTCCATGCATTGATTTAAGCTTGCCTAGTTAACAGTAATTCTGCCCAAAACAAATTGGGTATGTTGCCGAGCCATTTAAATCGCAGATTGCTCGCAAATCGTTTTTTTACGTTTCGAATGCTCCATTTTCGGTACATCACAATTTTGGTTGGTGTCACTGTTGTTGATCGAAATCACCAATCTTTCGAGTTGATCACCGAAGTTGCGTGATAAAACTGCGATAGTTTCGTGGATGAAAGAATTAATTTTGTATCGAATTTCGCGCGGCAATTGTATCTACACAAGTCGGTTTGGATCTCGACCAGAGAAGCATCCCTCGAGAGTATCTATTCCAGTAGCCATCATAAAGATGCCTTTCATTACCTTTTAGTCCACATGGTTCCTGGAATAAGGACTTTGAAGTGGAGGATGTGGGTTAAGAGGGGGTGTTGGAGTTGATTGCGGTGTTTGAGGAAAATGAGGAGAGTAAGGTTGAAGTAGAGGAAGATGTGTTTGAGGAGGAGGAGGAGGGAGGGAGGAGGAGGAGGAGGGAGGAGGAGGGAGGGAGGAGGGAGGAGGCAGAGAGAGGGGAGGAAGAGGGCGTTGAAGTGTAGGAGAAAGTGTGGGAAGATGAGGTTGGGGAGGATATGGGGCATTGGAATTGAGGAATGCGAGTTTGAAGTAGAGAAGGGGGATTAAGAGGAGATTGATAGGGGGATAAAGTAGACAGTGGATTAGGAATGACGATGGCCAGTTATTATCCCAAACCCCAAATAAAAACCAAGATTTATTTCGCTCTAGACCACCCACCCCCCACCTCCCACAACTGGGTGGATGGATGGATTGATGACGAAATAAGCCCACCCCCCCCCGTTTATCTCACACCCGAGAGCCTGGGAGCCGAGCAAACAGCCCAAATCCAAGACTTTGTATTCAGTGAATCATATTGCTATTAAATAAATAATAATTTCCCAATTCCTGGTCGCAAATCAGCAGTGCACAAGTGGCACAATTTGCATCCAATAAGCGACGTCTTCACCCCCTCCGACAAACCATCCCCCGCATAATTAGTGCTAATTAAGAGAAATTATCGCCTAGCACACGAAAAGGGGTGTCATTGTAGACAGAATTGAGTGATGTTAGCAACTTTCAGGTGTGTCTCGGGGATAAGAGAGTTTACACCTTTATCCGCACACACGCAGAAAATGTCAAAGCTTTTTTATTTTTAGCAGTTGTAGACGTTTTACGTCAAATCAAAACTTTACTGACGAATAACAATTCAGACGCGCATGCAAGTTTACAGTGTTCAAATTCGCTACGTGTCAACTTATACTGGCGAAAGCGGTTCACGACGCGTCGAAGATACAAGGAAGTTGGGGGCATCCGACAATCGGATGCTGTGACAAATTACTCAATCGGAGTGGTTGAACAAGCTCTCCAACGATGAATAATACGTCACTGTCAATCCCCCTCTCGCTGTCACCATTCCCGGCGGGCAGCCAAAAACAATGATTGGTATCACTAAAGTGAATGTAGAGCAGTTGGGCCTGCATTCTGTCTACGGAGTGGGTCGATCGAACCATAACTGGGCCCATATCAGCAACGATCTGGCCTCCCATCGCCGTGCAATGGAAGCTGCAATCGATTGAATTGGAGGATGAGGGAGGGGAGGTGTTTAGGGAGGAAGTTTAGTTTCTGTCTTATTTCCGATTTTGACGATCACATTTAACGCCTTTAAGAAATGTGTTTTTTTCCTCCTCCTCCTCCTCCTCCTCCCTCCTCCTCCTCCTCCTCCTCCTCCTCCTCCTCCTCCTCCTCCTCCTCCTCCTCCTCCCTCCTCCTCCTCCTCCTCCTCCTCCTCCTCCTCCTCCTCCTCCTCCTCCTCCTCCTCCTCCTCCTCCTCCTCCTCCTCCTCCCTCCTCCTCCTCCTCCTCCTCCTCCTCCCTCCTCCTCCTCCTCCTCCTCCTCCTCCTCCTCCTCCTCCTCCTCCTCCTCCTCCTCCTCCTCCTCCTCTTCCTTTTGCCGATTGCAACGACCTTATGTGCGTATAAAGTACACTGATTACAGTCTCTCTACGTGGCATCTCAGCGTGCCGCCATCTGGTGTGTTCATACAAAACGGAACAATATCGTAAGTATATTCCTCCAAAACCTCTTCCAACAAGCCCTTGCCCTAGTAGACGTAATCAATGAAATAGGAAAATTCGAGGAATGTGTCGGTCTCAAGAAATGGTCTCAAGATTTCTTCAAATCCACCGGTTCACTAGAAAAGGCTTTTCAGCGGTTACCAGGCAACAAGGAATTTTCTGGCTCCTTGGGAAATACGGCACCAAACCTGTAAGATGGAGTCTTGGTCGTGGTGGATTGAGGATTTCAAGGATGAATGTTTCTTGCTCCTGAAATGGTCTCAAGAAGTTCTCAAATCCACGGTCCCGTCTCTCGAAAATATAGTGTTTAAGGTGCCGTCTTTAAATGACGACGCTTTACGAGGTGTCTTAAATGTGTGATACCAATGTAACTACTGAAATTTCGACGCCGACGACGACAACCGTTACTGTTAGTTGTATGCTAGCGCTCACTGTTATACACGTCATTCGCGAAAAAACCTTGATTCATGGGAGTGTTGGAATCATTTTGTAGCTAGTCATGACATGCGTGCCGAATTTTCTCATGGTATCAAAATGGTTTGGGTGTGAAAACCGCCACAACCACACCCACCCTCGCACTTTGAACGAATTCCCTTTTCTCATTGGTCAGCGTTGCTTTTAGGGCTAAATTAATCTATTCATTGCAACCTCGTGAAACTGCCGGCAGCCATGCATATCCGAGAGCTAGTTGGGAAGATTGCTGCTTTCAATATTTCTGTCTGAATTAGGAAAGGAGGAGGTTAGGGATCTGGGGGAGGTAGAGGAGGAGGAGGAGGAGGATGAGTGATTACAGGTTAGTAGGTGACGGATTACAGCACCGTTGACGCGAATTCTTGTCCCCAGCATGGCATCACCTCGCTCCAAAATGGTTGTGTTCTACTGGCGGAACGCTTCATCCACGGTTTTGTCGTTCTGGAGGATTAAGCAAGCTGGGTTCAGCGTTGACCCAGATGGGCTGCCAATATTTTTCGGAGCAGGCAGCAAAGAGTGCAGTCATAGATGTGTTGATCTCCAACCCGCCGCATTGATTCGACAGTGTACTTGGCGTGGTTCCAATGACAATGTGTCCTGTGTGAATTCCAGGTTATCGATATACACGGACGGGGTAATTTGCACAACTCTGGAATCTGCCAGCGCCTGTTGCATTGCCAGGTATTTGAAGATCACCGTGTTTAAAGGTCAACCTTGCCTGAGGTCAGCAGGCCAGATCAGGGGGAATTTTCCCGAATCTCTGCCATAACTAGTTTGAAATAGCTTCAGTTGTTTGAAAATTCCTCGATTCCCAGATTGCGCAGAACAGTGACAACTTGTGGTTTTCTGGGTTAAAGATATTGAATTTGGGGCCTAATTAAAACAGGATAAGTTGAAAACAACGTCCTTCAACTACTAAGTTTGCATAATTCGATCGCAGGATAACCAAATCTTTTTGTGCGCAATCTTCTACGAAGATTCGTAGTTTTATTACTCGGATTATCACTACGACATATCTTTCAAATTCGAGTTTTTTTTTCAACGTCAAATTAAACATAAATTTTGAATTTAAAATCGTTATCTGTTAATTGATATATCCTTTAGCCGGTCTAGTATTTACGAATCATGAATTGTATATTGCGAATGTTCCTGGCGTGCACGCTTACAAATGTCGATTATTTTGGTGAAATTAACGAATTGTTGATGTTGCCCATGATCGTTTGTTTTCAATCCTGGAACCAAGTGAATCCTAAAACAAAATTGCAGATAGGCCCAATTACTGTGTGTGGAGACGATAAACGGGGATCGACCATGAATCGGTCTTGAATACACCAGGTGGGATACCATCTTCCCCGGGGACTTACTATTTTTAGCTATCGCCTTACTTCGACAGAGTCTGACCAGTTTGGTTGGTCGCAACTCATGTCGTGTCTCTCGTTGAGTCGAAGGGACCTGGCCTGAATGGCGGGTCCTCTCCAGCAAATGGTCAAAAGCGTGCGGCTCCAGCTGTGTCCTCTTAACCCCGATGATCTTAATTCACAAAAATTACAGTGACGTGGACTTTGACCTGTCTAAATAATTTATCACCTACCGAACTTCGGGTCGCCGGTGAGGGATTTTGTTTGCCTAAATCAGACAGGAGACGCAGTCACCACCACCACCATCGCTTTAGTGGGTTTTGGGGGCATTGACGTCAATGATCTGACACGCCAAACTCTTGGAGTGGGTTTTGAGTCAAGCTTCCTTAGACGACACCAGGAGCCAAGCTCCCTTGCACGCAAAGGGCGGTTTTTGGCGATGTCAGCAGCTTGGCAACAGCAGCAGCATCTAGGTAAGCAGCTTTGTCGTTGATGTCACGTCCCAAATCAACATCCGCCTGTCGCGGTGAACGGCGTTCGTGTTGCAGAGTCATGTGGTCCAGGGTTGCACCTTGGCCAACCAGAAACGCGCATTTCTACCGCGGGACTATGTTCTTTGTACGGCTCCGATCACCTCGTTCACGAAGAAAAGCGATACTGCCCACAATTCGCGCCCACGTAAACCCTTGACGGGGTTTACGCCAAATGAAAATGTCTGAAAATTTGTCTCATAAACGCGCTTCAGTCCTTTTTTTCGTAAAATCTCGCAATCTGGGCTGATGATGGCGCGATCTCGAAAAAAACGTCTGCGTGCAGTGTCGTGTGAAATCGCCCATCTCAAGGCCACAAATGTACCCCGACGACATTGTGAAATAGTCTGTTCAGTTATTAAAATCGGGTGTTGAAATAAACCTCTTCATTTTTCTAATGTTGCTTGAATGCGGCCGTAGTTTAAGGTGATTGGCTCACGGCACCCAATCGTTACCGGGCCGTGTGTTTGGTCATCGTGCAGATAGGCCATCCAGCGGGAGAAAAAACCTGTTGTTTCAGTAGGCTGAAGAGATGAAAAGTCTCCTTTTTCTACCAAGAGAGAAGGTAACAGGAAAGTGCGTTGGCCCGACAACAGCGGTAAGAATCCTTGCAAGGGATTGCGGTAATATAAAAATTGCAAATGTGTCCCCTTTTTTAACCCTTCTAATTTTGACTTTGATGCATAAGATTTGGACGATTTTCTCGAGAAATTTTCAAAATCGACGAAACCTCTTCAAGTCTTAGTTAATTAAGTCTTTAAATGTCCCTACGGATTTCGAATAGAGGAATACGCCGATTGGAAGGACGACAAACCAAAAGGAATCGACAACGTAGAGTTTGAAAGCATCTCTAATTAGGAAACTAACGAAATGGGTCGGTTTTGATGGTTTTTTTGTCCGCACACCACTAATTACGGCCCCCAACGACCGTTGCACTCGGGGAAGCCATTTCCAACCCTCAAATCTGCACCCGAGCGATCGACATAAAAACATTCCATGCACTCGATGCACGCTGGGTGTACTCTCTGTAGGTTTTGTGTGTGAAAATCACATCAGCTCACGTTTCAAGTTCAAATAAAGCAGCCATTTGAATTGAGAATCGTCAACCGTTTATTGGTGCATTTAGTTGAAGGTCCAGAATTTATGAATGATTAATGATGCATCGGCGAAATTATCTAATTGTCGAAGTTACCGATGATCGCTTGTCTTCAATTCTTCCACCAACAGAACCTTGTAAGACTTAATAGACAAATTCTTACACAACATTCGACATTTGGTGATTGCAATATGATTGGCCCAAAAACTGTGAACTCGGCTCAATTGACCAATTTTTATCTTCTTAAATTCTTTCCGCAACAGCAACGATATTTTAGTTGATCTGTAAGAGAAGATTGTACATCAACTGAATTGACATCGGCAAACGGGGAAAATTTGCAATATATTATTTATTATTCGTAAATCGTGAACAATCTGGTATATGCATCGATAAACTGATGATGATTTTCCTTCCAAAATGGGTGTTTAGTTCGAATTTGAAAAATAAAATCGAACTTGAACGACTCTGTGTATAAGGTCTTTCGTGAAAGAACCTGGGCTCGACCCCCGTACAATATTCCGAGGAATCTTCAAGGAAATCTCATCCTCGACTATCAAAATAGACTCTAGGAGAGAGTGGTGAGACTGGGATTTCCGAGCGATTAAAATAATCATCATAAATAAACACATCGGAGGCTTCTCGAGCGGGGAACAAACGGGCGTTTGTTTGAACGCAAAGCCGAAAGGGCCACACACGATCATCACAACACTATTATTATTTTATTATTATTGTTATTATTTTATTATTATTATTATTATTATTATTATTATTATTATTATTATTATGTCCTGACTTAATTCTTCATTAATCAAGAAGGGAGGAATATGCAGTCAGCGACAGTATGTCTGTTTAATAATATCGTCAAGAATGAGGTCTACAAGATCATCTAGTATGAGAAGTGTTCACTTTTTAATCGAAGCCGATTCGTTTTCTGTAATTGGTAACAGTTTATGTGTGTGTATGTGTTTTGATTGCCAATTTCTTGAACTACTCACTTGGTTGAAATAAGAAATTAGGTAGAATCTGTTGTGCTGAAAATATGTCAACGCGATATTTCTCATATTTCCACTAAAATTGTAAATTATTCTCGTGGGGATTGCTTTTTTCCTTGTTAATTATATGACGCCGATTTTTTTTACGAAAACAAGCAAAGGTTTCGCGGTACGTCTAAAGTTTGGACCGCTGTATGGTCGAAAGTAATTGAGAAGCACCTCCTCTCTAAATCGTGGGCACTCAATAAAAACCGTTGATGACTATTCCCAGTTTGTTTATAAACCAAATAGAAGCGCTCTGAACGAAGTGCCAGATTTTATAATACCCCCTACTCTTCTACTAGTTTCTTATCCCAACTTTGTGAAGATGGAGTTGGTTGATGATTGATAAGCTGGCTTAAAAATTACTTCTCTCGCCATCACCAGCACATTTACAGTTCGAAACGAAATCTCTCCCTCCAATTAAGTTGGTGTTCCACAAGGTGTGTTGCTTTTAACCGTTGGACGTCTGAACTGTGGTCCCCAAATAGCGTGAATCTCCTCAAATACGCGAACGACCGGGCGTTATGTCACGCTTGGATTGCCAACAGATTCGTCGTGTCAGGAAATCTTAGAATAACCTCCTGTTATCAAGTATCTCTGAAAATCGCAAATCTTGAAACTAGGTTGTTGACGCTATAATTGCAGAGTAGGGAAAATTCTAAAGAGCCAGCTTCATGACACTCCGTATGTCTTTTGTTGGATTTTATAAGTCAGCCGACTTCCAAAAATGATATTTATCAAAAGGAGTTTCCTGGGGGGGGAATATCCAGCATATTCGACTAGTAAATTTGCATATTGGAAGTGGAGTTTTCTTCAATACACATACATCGAATTTCGACTAAGTCACCATGGATTCGCCATGGGCATTTCTGGAAGCGAACGGCATGCCCGAAAAATTAGTGAATCTCCAATTTGACAAATCGAGCGAATGCGGTGGCGAAACGTGTGGAAGATACCAGGAAGATGCTAAAATTATCGATTCGTTACAACATTATGCTTCAAGGTCGGGTGTCTCGAAAATGATAGTCACAGGTCATAAAGCGCTCATTTAACGCGTTCCATTGGACAAAGGGTTCTAGGTCCGCAATCAGTCCAATAGGTTTGCTAAGCGTGACCACTAAGCGTTGAAGAAAACAGGAAGTTTGACGCATATGATGAATTGTGTCTACGATTAATCTCCAAAGTGTTGTTGCGCGACCAACTCTCAAATTACGAAATAAGGCGTCGATGTCTAGACACCGAGAAGCTTCCTTCATCCACCATCCCGTTGACCACAGCAGTTTGGTGGTCACGTTTATCGACGACGACGACGACGAGACTCCACGCTGTCAAACCGCTGTCGCAGCGGAGGACAACTAAACACGTCGATTAGTGCCGTCAAAGCGATGGTGGAGCCCTTGAGCTTGCAGTCCGTCCATGATGTGGGGCGCTGGGACTGGACCAGAACTGGACCACCATCTGCTCTGATAAAGCCTTTGGTCGCCGCTCGTGGACTGCTGCAATCTGTGGCAGCCGTGAAACCGGTTCATCCTCTAGCAGAAGATAACCACACTAAGCTAGCAAGCACATGGAATATGTTAATGATCCACCATCATCATCATGCGCATCGTGAATATCTCCTTTTCAGTGAAGAGGTGGTGGGAATGGGAGTAGGATGAGGGTGTTAGTAGTCCTTGTAGTAGTAGTAGTAGTAGTAGTAGTAGTAGTAGTAGTAGTAGTAGTAGTAGTAGTAGTAGTAGTAGTAGTAGTAGTAGTAGTCGTGGTAGTAGTAGTAGTAGTAGTCGTGGTAGTAGTAGTAGTAGTAGTAGTAGTAGTAGTAGTAGTAGTAGTAGTAACAGGAGGACATGCGCTACTAAGTCTCCAACGATGACATAAGGCGTCGCTGACTAGACCCTGAGAAGCTGTCAACCTTTCTACAACACCGTCGGCTACAGAGTTATATTTAGTGTATTAACTAGACCTTTCAACACGATTTCATTAATTGTTTAGGCAGTGTTGCTTTTTTTAATGCTTAACGTTTTGGTCTGTTTTTAGTGTCTCGTGCCCTGTGGGGATGTAGACAGACTGGCGACTGAATCAAAAGTCATAGATTAAGGCAATTTATTTTAGATTTAGGCATCTGTTTGCGATACCCGTCGCGACTTCTCGAATGTTATCACAGGCGTAAATCAAAAAAACAACGCTCCATTTAACGGAAACAACCTTTTTTCGTAGACTTTCGCCAAACTATTTTTCGATGGGCATTTGCATTTGTTATTGAACGCTCGGTTTTTCTTGACTCATTTGCGGCTGTTTACTTCAAATTGTCAGACAAGTGCACTGACTTGAAAATAACAAACAATTTAGGTAAAAAAGACAGGAGGAAGTAACTTAATACCACACAAACAAACTCGTTGTAATTTTTTTAGGGAAATCAAAATGCTGTCATTTAATATTAGTTTATTGGGTGTCTCCGAATTTGGAATATTATAGAAATTACACTGTAGTAATTGCTGCAAAATATTTGAAAAAACGGTCGCGTGTTTGGACGTCGTCGTCATTCCAAACATCTGTAAATGTTTTGCTTCCTCAACAATTTGTTATTTAAACCAGATATACCAGAAGCACTATAAAGCAACGGTTCAGAGAATAAAATCCAATTATTATTGTTATTCGCCTATTTCTCTGTTACTGTTCTGCGGTTAAATGTAGGGATGGTTTTTAAATGATCCTGCGTCATTCTTTGAACTTAAACGCTCAGTAATCATGACGAGAGTCATATGGCAATCGCAAGATGACACACCCTCTACAATCAATAAGGCGGGCTAACTTCGATAGAGGCGTTCTCCATCACACGGCGATGGAGTGGTACAACCCTGACGCCCAGTCGCGCTGCTGAGAAGATGAAGGGGACATCGCGGATGCAGCTTCGGAATTTTCCATGAAGATTCTTGGGAACAGAGCTCAGATAGGGTGCAAGATGACGTCACCAAACTTCGGATCATCGAGTGGGATCCTCTGGTCTTTGACCAATCAATTGCGTCTCACAATGCGGCAGCGGGGGTATCAAGGTTGCGGAAGTAGCGGAAAATCGCTTTTCCAGAGTAGATCATCTCTTGTTCTAAAGACAGGTTATGTTGGGGATCGCCAAACTCACCGGGAGTCTTAGTTACCGACTACTACGCGAACCTGGTTCAGTCCGCCTGTCAAGCGCGCATGTGAGTTTACATGGTACCAAACACAACGGGAACATCAACCGACGAGTGCCACCCTCCTCCTCTTCCAGCCCCTCCTCCTGCCCCTCCTCCTCCTCCTCTTCCTCCTCCTCCTCCTCCTCCTCCTCCTTCTCCTTCTCCTTCTCCTTCTCCTTCTCCTTCTCCTTCTCCTTCTCCTTCTCTTCCTCCTTCTCCTTCTCCTTCTCCTTCTCCTTCTCCTTCTCCTTCTCCTTCTCCTTCTCCTTCTCCTTCTCCTTCTCCTCATCATCATCATCATCATCCTACAGCCCCTGATCCTCCTTCTCCAACCTCTAGCCTCTGGTTTTTCTTCCAGCACCTCCTCCTTCTCCCCCTAGTTACTCCTCGCGTCTGTTTATCCGCAGAAAACCGCATAAATTAGAATTTAGATTTTAATTGATTGCCATTCGGTGAATATTAAAGACCTGGAAGCCCCCTCGAGATGTATATGAGTGACCCCGCGATCTGATTTACCCCTGAACCCCCGTAACTCCAAATAGTAGTTTCCAATTCGCTTGATGCGATGCACCATTAAAGCGAATTATTTATCTATTACTCGAAATAGCCATTGAAACACTTGTTGATCCACGAGCCGGTGAAAGAGAGCCTTTTAATCCTTTAAATCCCTGGATTAAAATGTTTGTCCCACTTCGAGTCTGGCGGCTTCTCCGAGATGTCATCAGCGCTGACTAAATCAACTTTTTTTGGTTTTAATCACTCACGTATTCGGTGAAACGCATAAAAAAGTATTTCAACATGAAAACTGTGGATCGACCATGGGCTAGCCTCAAGTAATTGCTGACCACGCATGAATCCTGAATTGTTGTATTGTAAAGAACTGTTTAAGTGTACAGCATTGGCGTTTACCGTTTTACTTCGTGCCCAAGATACCACTTATCAGGTACAATTCGTCATATGGTGATTGCATATAGGCCCAATAAACAAAATGAGATCTTCTTCAATAGTTTGGTTCCCAACTAAACGGGAGGTTGCGCACAAGGTAGCGACTTCGTTAAGCTTGCACACGGGGACATTTTCAAGATACACTTTATCATTCCTTAATTGGAGATCCTCTAAGATATAAACCGACGAACAGATGATGATTTTTCATTCAAATGTGTGTTTAATTGAAATGTGAAAAAAGAAGCTAGTTCAATGCCCAAAAAATTTCCCGTTATATCGCAGGTTGTTGGCGCAGTTTCGCTGGCATTTGTAGATCATTTTTAGCACTGGAGGATTTTTTATTCTAAGTACCCATTACGAATGGAATTTAGCGGCTTCCGAGAAACACAGAAAGGGTTGCGCTGTGTTATGGTTGTTGGAGGAATCTCGATCACAATAAAAAGAAACGCTTTGGTACGCATGATCTCATTAAAGCACATCGTCGTTTGACTAGCCGTTTTCACGCCGATTCCAGTATCTCCGCAGGCTTTTTAAAATAATATAGTTTTCTATTGGTTTGCCTATTGGGACAATCATTCAACACAATTTCTCCAGCTGTAAAGTCCACGCCTATCGTTTGCTATACAACCCCTCTCCCAGCCTCTGTATTCAAGTTTGTCTAAAAGTAAATGTATTTGGCCAGGTCAGAGGCAGTACTTTTCAATACCTAGAACAGTGGTACGCAAACTGTGTGTCGCGAGAGATGCCCTGGTGTGTCGCGAGAGTGTTTCCAGATCTCAGTTTGAAAGCAGTCAGAATCATTTTGCCGTTCGCGTCTTCATAGTGTTGTGAATTTGGATTTTCGGCTTTGACTGAAATCAAATCAAAAAAGAGAGCGCGACTGCTTCGACTTGACGACGAAATGCGTGTTTGTTTGTCAACATTAGAGCCCCGTTTGAATCTTATTTGCTCTCGAAAGCGAGCCCACCCATCGCATTAGAAATATAGACGTTGAAAAAATATTTTAGGCAATTGTTTTTTTTTACTTAAGGTGTGTCGCGTAACTTTTCAGATATCCCAAGTGTGTCGCGAGTGAAAAAGTTTGAGTAACACTGACCTAGAAGAACAAAGCATATTTTTAGTTTCGAACGAAACCAGTGAAACAAAAACCAAACTACCATAACATTGCTATTTTGTATGCAGAAAGTTTTCGTCCACGTGACCTCATTAAAGCACTTGCCATTAAAAATATCACAACTCGGGCATTCCCCATTGGTCACAAGTTTTAGTTAGCTTCATTAAGGTCACGATGACCAAAACGTTCACCATTAAAATGTAAAAGAATTGATGCACAAAGCGGCGATCATGCAGACCTTAAATACGGACACACGATTCATCCCTTGATTCACGACGACAACGATTCCAAATAAGTTAACACGCCTTCCGTAAAGACGAGTAAAAGCACAGGTTGGACAAACGCCTAGTGGTGTATGTATCTTCCAACAACTTCGATTCGGATAGAAAGGACAACCCTGTCTCTAAGGGGTGGGTATGCAGTGGGGCTCTGTTCACAACCTCAAATAGTGAGTTCGAGGTCCGCGGTACCTTGAAAAGGAGGCTGGATGATGGAGGGGAGGTAGAGAGGAGGAGGAGGAGGAGGAGGAGGAGGAGGAGGAGGAGGAGGTGTGGGGTTTCATGGAGTCGGGGCGGCAAAATTTGAGCACAAACCAAATCGGATAATTCTGTTGCCAAGCCTACCACGCGGCACCCCGCATCTGGCATTCCCACGGTTACACGGGATACCTAGAGTGACTCACCTCTGCTTCAATGTCCCTCCCACACTAATGAGTACCCAAATGTCGTCGATTCAGTAGAGTGTTAATGCCAAGTGGTGGGTTTTTTTTAAACATCGTGAAATTAAGCTAACAGGGGCGAAGAGATGGGTGGACTGGACATTTGTCAGACCAAGTGCGTTGATTCGCTAGACAACGGCGATGTTAAATGCAAATGATTATTATCACCATCAAATTGGAGAAATGTCGTGGTTTTGTTGTGCCGGAGGCTGATAACGCCGAAGAGCTCCCTTGCTGCCTCTATGGAGGTCTCTCCAGCACCTGAATCTCACGAGTCATCCATTTTCTCTGGCGAATTCAGTCGTCTCATACGATGTGCAGGGTGTGGTGAAGCCTTAATGGTTGCGTGACACGAATGCCGTTGCACGCTCGAGATGACAGGAACGTGAACGGTGAATTTCATTTCCAGAGTCATTTACGGATATGTGTAGGAGATGCGTTGCAGTAGACGGTATTCAGAATACATTGAGGGGAGGAGGAGAAATCATTTCGAGACATCGAGAGACCCAACTAGACTCACTTATTGGTGCAATTAGATGACTGCCATGCCGAGGTACCCGAATGATCATTGAAAAAACCCTGTGGGCGCTGCATAGTTGAATTTTCGGTGTGGTTGAAGAAGTGTGTGTGTGTGAAACTAATATCCACAACAGTACAGATATGAGAGATACACATCATGTATCGTGACTCGCTCGCCCACCCAATTACGCAAGCCCCCAGAGTATGACATCTCTGTCTTCAAGACTCAACCCTCTTGTCACAGGGACAGGGAAAAAACCCACAGAGGTAATCCAGATACCCCCCCCCTAAACAAGTATGTCTCCAGCCTCCTTTTCAAGGTACCGCGGACCTCGAACTCACTATTTGAGGTTGTGAACAGAGCCCCACTGCACACCCACCCCTTAGAGACAGGGTTGTCCTTTCTATCCGAATCGAAGTTGTTGGAAGATACATACACCACTAGGCATTTGTCCAAACTGCGGTTTTACTCGACTTTATGGAAGGCGTGTTAACTTATTTGGAATCTTTGTCGTCGTGGATCAAGGGATGAATCGTGTGTCCGTATTTAAGGTCTGCATGATCGCCACTTTGTGCACCAATTCTTTTACATTTTAATGATGAACGTTTTGGTCATCGTGACCTTAATGAAGCCAACTAAAACTTGTGACCAATAGGGAATGCCCGAGTTGTGATATTTTTAATGGCAAGTGCTTTAATGAGGTCACGTGGACGAAAACTTTCTGCATACAAAATAGCAATGTTATGGTAGTTTGGTTTTTGTTTCACTGGTTTCGTTCGAAACTAAAAATATGCCTTTGTTCTTCTAGGTATTGAAAAGTACTGCCTCTGACCGATAGGCATGGACTTTACAGCTGGAGAAATTGTGTTGAATGATTGTCCCAATAGGCAAACCAATAGAAAACTATATTATTTTAAAAAGCCTACTGACCTACGGCGTGAAAACGGCTAGTCAAACGACGATGGGCAATTGTGATTTGGATTGGGAAGGTGGATAATCAATGAGGGTCCAAATGCCGTAGCATTGAAGGTCAGGGAAAGACGAGGGATAGACTGTGGAAGTCAGCCTTCTCGCTCTTTTGGTGATGGATCTGTGTTCGACTTCAAGGTCAGGCCACCTCGGTCGGAACTTGGGGGGAGGAGGAGGAGGAGGAGGAGGAGGAGGAGGAGGAGGAGGAGGAGGAGGAGGAGGAGGAGGAGGAGGGCATTCCCTATTGGTCACAAGTTTTAGTTGGCTTCATTAAGGTCACGATGACCAAAACGTTCACTATTAAAATGTAAAAGAATTGATGCATAAAGTGGCGATCATGCAGACCTTAAATACGGACACACGATTCATCCCTTGATCCACGACGACAAAGATTCCAAATAAGTTAACACGCCTTACGTAAAGACGAGCAAAAGCACAGTTTGGACAAACGCCTAGTGGTGTATGTATCTTCCAACAACTTCGATTCGAATAGAAAGGACAACCCTGTCTCTAAGGGGTGGGTGTGCAGTGGGGCTCTGTTCACAACCTCAAATAGTGAGTTCGAGGTCCGCGGTACCTTGAAAAGGAGGCTGGATGATGGAGGGGAGGAGGAGGAGGAGGAGGAGGAGGAGGAGGAGGAGGAGGAGGAGGAGGAGGAGAGGAGGAGGAGGAGGAGGAGGAGGAGGGAGGAGGAGGAGGAGGAGGAGGAGGAGGAGGAGGAGGAGGAGGAGGAGGAGGAGGAGGAGGAGGAGGAGGAGGAGGAGGAGGAGGAGGAGGAGGAGGAGGAGGAGGAGGAGGGAGGAGGAGGAGGAGGAGGAGGAGGAGGAGGAGGAGGAGGAGGAGGAAACCGGCTGCTGTATGGTCTGGAGAAATTTAACGAGTCTGAGTTGGCCTACGTGCGGCCCCTGCTGTGCTATTGGCTAGGTGATGAGTTTTGCAGCGTGGGTCACTCCACCACCTCTTCGGGTGGCACTGAAGGGGACGCCTCTACCTGGCAAATATTCCCAATGACCTTCAAGGAGGCATTAATGAGACCGGTTTAGCCTCGGGCAGCGCGTTGCCATACGGAGTGCGACGCTGGAAACGACACTGCAGCACAGTCTGTTCGGACCTCGGCCGCGATCCGAAACAGACACCATTCTGAAGAGTCAATTCGATTTTATATCCTTCTTAATCCCGGAATCTGATCCTCGATGAAAAAAACGTCAAATAACCTTCGGTCGCACAACTCACATGCGCCATCGCACTAATAGCAGCTTCGCCAACCCCCCGCCACCCGTCTGCGCTTCTGGCCGTGTTGTTGGACACACAACCCCGCCCCCCTTGGTCAACGCCATCATCCCCAAAGCGCGCAATTTGAAATTGACTGGCGTGCGTGCGTGCGTCGTGGTTGCAAGTGCGCACATGTAAGTCGAAATTTGTTTAACTTATGAACACCTGCGAGAGAGCAGGATATCCAATTGTACCGTATTATCAAATTAATATACGTTTTATTTTTATTCACAGAGACCAGCTGGCCCAAGCCAGTTGATTGTTGAAAATTCAGACAATTGTTGCGAAACGGGTAATCAAAGCACACTAACCCAAACTTGGTTTATCCTGAATATGATGATGTGTATTGAGTAGTTACACTTTATTTCAGTCGTTTCCTGTGATTGTGTGGGACACGAAAGTTCGCGGATGCCGCTTAGAGAATTTTCCGTCTATTATGCTCGCGGAAGAGGGTTCAGTCGGGAGAAAGGTCCGTGTTTTTCCCCACAACCTCATGCATCGTTCAATCATTGTTCAACGCCACTTCAATAATTGTTCACAAATCGCTGCTCGTATTTTAAGTGACCCCTCCCATCCACTCTATCCGAGTTTATCTGAATGTAAATCTCTTCGACCAATACGTAGACTATACCGTTCAATACCAACAAGATCAGCGGCATATCGCAATTCGGTCATTCCCTATTTGTCCCGATTTTTATTATCACCAGAGCAGGTGAAACAGGAACTAAAAGACAATTTTCACATCTAATACTTGTCATATTGCCTATTTTTACTGCTGAAAGTTTTGGTCCTCGTGACCTCGATAAAGCCACTTCAATTATTATTATTATTATTATACCAATCATTATCGACCTCGGAAGCGCATTTTGCTGTCAACACCTTTGCTCTTCCACTGAGTCCTTCCAGCCGCGCACAGACTCAAACACTTAATGTTTAACAATGAAATGCATTAGCGATTTCAGCTTATGTAGTAGTAGTAGTAGTAGTAGTAGTAGTAGTAGTAGTAGTAGTAGTAGTAGCTTGGTTTATCTGGACGGACCGACGTGTAGATTTGACATCCACATGCGCTAGAAATTCGAACAGACACCCCGATGTAACACAAACGCACCATTTTGCATCATTTTCGTTAAGTAGTGAGTCATTGGTGGTCTTAACCAATTTTGGCTCCGCGCCAAGAGATTCTCAAAAACCGCAAAGTAAAACAAACTTCCCGAGAATCCTCTGGGAATTCAAAGAGACAGCGTAACGGGACAAGGACCGCGTTTTGGCTCACGGTAAATGTCAACTCGGAGATTAGTTTGGGTTGTTGGAAATACCAAATCATCGGCATGAGATTCTGTTGTACAAAATGCCGTAGTGCCAGGATTGTTTGTTTCTATAGGCGCACGATAAAATGACGAATAGTTTCACCGTCCTCTCGCGCTAAAATTTACAAACGAGTTATGCCAAGAATATGGAGCTTGTCTAAGAAGAGGGCATTACATTTCAGTTGAAGATAGAGTATTTCCTGAATAATAATAATAATAATAATAATAATAATAATGGTATTCGCTTTATTAAGGTCACGAGGACCAGAACTTTCAGCATTAAATGTTACAACAGACAAAAATGATTTAAGAAGTTGCGATTGTACATAGCAGGTGTAAAATAATTGAACAAGAATGAACGAAATAAAAACGAGGTAAATTTGCAAGAAAGGCAAATTAAACCCTCGAAGTGTACAAAGTTTGGCAAACGCGTAATGGCGGCCATTGAAAGTCGTCCGAATGCACGTTTTATCACCACAGTTATAAAAACCTCTACCGCCAGATTCACTCTTGGAAGCGCATGTAAATTTCACCGCTAATAACAAATTGTAGAAGAAATACAGAAGTGCATTCAACCGAACACGTATCCTCAAAGTCAGATTATACCAGTAATGTCGGACATACCTGCACCAGGGAAGCAGTTTTTGTTGCACACTAAAATGCTAAAAGATTTATGCCTCGCCTTCTCATATAAATAGTGGTTTTATCATCCGTAAGATGGTAGATTCTGTGAACCCACGGAAACAGCGCTTATAATTGAATTGCAATCAGTTGTGAGAACGCTTTGTGTTTCCGACTTTTGCATCGGATGAGAACGTGGTTTGCTTCTGTAATCTAATAGACGCCGATCATCATTACAATTGAAATCGTTAACAGAAACTAATCGTGAATGGCATATTTGTACACGGCAGACGAAACACTATGCATCGTACGAAGATGGTTTTTTTCATTTGCACCGAAGGGAATCTTCTTGACCACATATTTGTGTACGATTCTTCACTGTATGCATGTCGTAAACGTGCACCCTTAGACCAGTCTGACCACTGCATCGTTGTTGGTCTACCGAAAATATATGGCAAGGATAACAAAAACCATCAACGTTGTCCCAAACCTAAAAAACTTCGTATCCGTTCTCACTGCCTCCAGAACCAGTGCAATTTAAGAGATGTCGTTGCCACAACCGACTTCAAAGTTTTCGAGGATTCCGACTTCGATAAAGAGATAGACAATGTCAATAGTTATCTCCGTTTTTGTACGATACGGATTGTCCATTCACGAAACTATCCATCACCCCCTGTATCATATCTTCTCCATTTCTGAAACGACTGAGGCGAAAAAGGAACGACTTTGTCGCCAGGGGAGGTATCGAGAAATTAAATCAATTTCGTGGCTTCGTTTTCGCACAAACTCCACTCTTCACTTGATGCCGGAGCGAAAGCCGTCAAGGAAGTTTTCTTGGACTTCTCCTCTGCTTTCAACACTATCTCACGCTCCCACATTCTTTCTCAACTATGTGAAGATGGCGTTGAAGGATGGTTGATTAATTGGCTTCAAAACTATTTTTCTAATCGACGTCAACATGTAAGAGTCGGAAATGAAGCCTCCACCTCGTTGCCAAATAATTGCGGTGTACTACAAGGCGCAGTGTTATCTCCTTTCCTTTTTAACTATTACACGTCTAGCCTTCGGTCCCCTAACGACGTGACACTAATAAAATACGCGGATGACCTGACTTTATGCCATGCCATGCAAGACGCAATGGTGATTCTCAACAGCTCGGGAAGGCAGTCACTGAGGTACTCGAGTGGTCTTCGGCGAATGGTCTTCTGTTGAATGCATAAAAATGCATCTCTATTACATTTTCCCTGATAGCCGCTATTGACACTCCTGAAATCCCTTCACTCCATAATTTCGCTTCGACCTCGAAAACGAAATTCATCGGCGTTATTTTTAACATTCGGTTATCATGGAGTGATCATGTGGATGCCGTTTTTGGTAAATGCCGTCGCCTTTGCTTCCTAGTTCGTCGGTTCAGGAGACTTGGTTTAAGCTCTAGTCATATAAAAACCTTTGTCCATGCCTGTATAATTCCCCTTATTGCATATTGTTCACCAGTAATTTTCCTCGGCCTTAAATGTTCTGACTTGTTAACCCTCCGTAGGCTTTTTAAAATAATCTTTTTTTCTAGTGGTCTGGCTATTCTCTCTATTCAAGAAATCATCGTTCAACGCCACTTCAATAGCTGTTCACTAATCGCTGCTCGCATTTTAAGTACCCAGCCCATCCCCTCTATTAAAGTTTATCTAAGTGTAAATCTCTTCGGCCAATGCGTAGACTATACCGTTCAATACTCACAAGAACGGCGGCATATCGCAATTCGGTCATTCCTTATTTGTCCCGATTTTTAGTTTCACCAAAGCAGGTGAAACAGGAACTAAGAGACAATTTTCACTTCTAATACTTGTTATACTGCCTATTTTTACTGCTGAAAGTTTTGGTCCTCGTGACCTCAATAAAGCCGCTACAATTTTTATTGTTATATTATCGATGATATTTTTCTATTCTTGACAGCTTATTCCGCCTTTTCAATGTGCAACTTCCACTTCTTGTATCATTTGTTTGTGAATTTTAATACAAATAGTTTTGATCCTCCTCTCCTTATTATGCGACACTACGGTCAACTTCAGTACACATTTCTGAAGGTCGTGAACCGTGACCGCTTTTGCTCGGCGAAGCTGGTTGACGGCAGTGCCAAAGCTCCGTGTTTGAGGAGCCAATGGCCTTGCGGAAGGGTTGACAGCTTCTCAACTGTACAATTTAAACAGTGACTACCCAGCCCAGATTTCCGGGTTTGCAGACGCGCCACTAATTAACCCGAGAGGGGTATTGTAACACCCCTTGTTTTACTGTGATACTTTACCTTTCAGGACAGGCGCGCGCTTTTCCATTAACTTCCACTACTACCAGAAAGCGTTGCTGCAAACACCTCATCGATCTCCGCACCACGCGAGCCCAGTTACATTACGGATTCCCTGTCTGGAAATTAACCATCTACACTTTGTTATCCTCTTGATAATCGTATGGTTACACTACTATATATTTAATCCAGCATCCTCTTCTATCTTCGTTTGCCTGACGCATGCGGAGCCAGATAATACTCGTTCAAAGGACTCCCTTAGGTCAGAAGAGTGCTTCATTGTTAAGTGAAGTGGGGCCTTGAGAGACTTCATTAACGCCAATGACTTTCAAGAGATCACCACCATCAAGGGAACATGCACTCAAGGGTTGTTTTTAGCTACCGAGGAATCTTTGCACTGTGTCCTACATTAATTTTCACCTCCACAGTTCCCACGATCACAATTGCCAAAGTCCACTAAATCCCCGAGGTCCTTCGAGGCCTGCAAAAACAAAATCTGACTTTCTAAAAACAGCGTATTAAGTCTCCGCACCCCAGCGTGTACCCTAGTCATGGTTCTCTACAACTCGGGCATGATTAATGCAGATTCGTAGTTCTGTATTAAAAAAGTCAGCCGTGGACACACACACACACACACACGTGCCTTTTAGCGAGGTGTGGGGGGGGGGCGGTGAGATACCGTGCGCGCGCGCGCGCGTGGATGCACGATAACCCATCGCGTATCCCCCCACCTCTCCCCACAATCTCCACCGCCACTCTGTCCCCGTGTTACGCCTGACAGAACGCAACACGTGGCCGTCGGATGATCTTCGCTAAAAAGGGGACAACGTCGAATGGACCGGAGGAGGATGGGGGGGGGTGGGAGGCTGGCATGGCGAGAGGGGGGTGTCCCCGAACGATCATGTAATGGTGGTGGCGGGATCTACCAAACCCCGGGGTGGGGGATGACAGTTCGCGAGCCGCCAGACTCCTTAAATTAGTGAGAAGTTGAGATTGGAGAAGGAGGTTGATGGTTGGGATGATGATCATGATCATGATGACGATGCCGGGGGCAGAATATAGGGAATGCGGTCTTGGAAGAGAGACAACATTTTAGAGCAGGCAGCCCGTGAACACCAGGCATCCTGAACATGTGCAGTCACGAAAGGTAGTTTTACACCTGACCTACTAGGGTTGAAATCCCAATTGGGAAGGAACTTCAAGAATTCATCTGAATATGCAGCGTCTGTCAATTTAGAATTTGAATCATGAATGGGAAATCATCATTTGTTTATTAATATAGACAGTAGAATGTCTACAATTTACATATTACAAATGTCCCTCAACGCGTGCACTCGATAAAAATGTCTTTAAAGGCTTCAATTCTTTCTGGTATATTGGTATAAACACTATGTTTGAGATGGACCCACGAGAAATGGTGAGCGTTAAATTTGACGATCTTGGTGACGAAATTGCTTCAGACGCTCTCGAATTTAAAGTTGACAAAACAACTGGAACTTGAAATCCTGCGTAACATTATTCATTGAATTTCTTGTTACTTCACAAAACATTATTCATTGCTCTGTGTTTATGGGAATAATCCAAGATTGAATAAAATTCTATTCTATCCTTTACCTCGTTTTATTCCCCACTTGAATCTCGACAATTGTTCTACTTTCCACAATTCGGCTGGATCCACTTGATATTAACCTGGGAGTATTCAGACTTCTTCAACAAGCCAAAAAACCAGTAATACGGCACTACTACCACGTCTACCACTACTTCCACTACCACTAACACTTCTACTACTACTAACACGTCTACCACTACCACTACTACTACTACCACGTCTACCACTACCACTACTACTACTACCACGTCTACCACTACTACCACTACCACTAACACTACTTACACTACCACTAACACGACTACTACTACAACTACTACTACCACGTCTACCACTACTTCCACACCACTACTACTACCACGTCTACCACTACTTCAACTACCACTAACACTACTTCCACTATCACTACTACTACTACAACTACTACTACCACGTCTACCACTACTTCCACTAACACTACTACTACTACTACTACTACTACTACAACGTCTACCACTACCACTACTACTACTACCACGTCTACCACTACTTCCACTACCACTAACACTACTTCCACTACCACTAACACTACTACTACTACTACCACGTCTACCACTACCACTACTACTACTACTACCACGTCTACCACTACTTCCACTACCACTAACACTACTACTACTACTACTACTACTACCACGTCTACCACTACCACTACTACTACTACCACGTCTACCACTACTTCAACTACCACTAACACTACTTCCACTATCACTACTACTACTACCACGTCTACCACTACTTCCACTACCACTAACACTACTACTACTACTACTACTACTACAGCTTCTATTACTACTCGAAGTCGCTCTTCGACACAGACTGGTCATTGACGTCTAACAACAGCGAAAAATGTGGACCGTAATTAATATAAACTAGTGTCAGAGGCATTATTTCGGATACGAGAGGCGTGGGGTAAAGCTGGTAAGCGTTTGTCGATTGAGTCTTGCCAACTGGAGGGGAAGACATCTTGGAGGTTGAGGGAGGGAGTCCTTTCCCCTCACTCTAGATGGACATAAAATACCGCTCATGGCATCTGCAGAGTTCACCGCAGGGCGTCCAAATGATCACTCCAAGATAACAGACTTTTGAAAATAAAGCCTGGAAATTCTTATTTTTAACTCCATGCGAAATTACGGAGTTAAGGGATGGCTGGCGTGTAAGCATATGCCCTCAGGGAAGACGTTGTGGAGACACATTCCGACGCGCTGAGCATAATTTCGTTTGCAGAAGACCACCGGACAATCTCATCGGTAGCCTGGTCGACCTGTTGGCACGTTGGTCGTTCGTTTTTCTGGCAACCATCCCACTTTTGGAATAATTATTTCAATAACCCTTTTACTTAAAGTATACCACCAACATAATACGTACAAAAAAACAATTTTTAAATACAAATTTTGTGTTGTAAATCATAAAATTTCTACAAAACAACGCTATTTTGGGGGTGCAGTTTAACCGTGCAATAATTGAAATAAAGGCGACCACCACTGTTACTTTTAGTACCAAATAATCTTTGAACAAGGAGGAAGAGACATCGCTTCCGACTCAAAAAAAGTACTTTTGAAGCCAGCTATATGACCATCCCTCAAACCCATCTTCAAACCGTTACCATAGGAGACGTGACGACTTTCCGTCCTACGTCTGCAGAGTTCTGCACCCAAGAAATTAAATTGGATTCTGCACCCAGGACATCGCCGGTAATCCCTGCTACAGTTTCATCTGATTGGGCCATGTGGAGAGTTTAATTCGTTGGCGCCATGAAGCTTGTTTTCGGCGCGCGTTTAGATGGGGTCCGCAATGGTTTACGTCACGCGTGTGCCAAACTATATTTCGATGTTTGGATTCACCGTTCTTGCAAATTAACCTTTCCGTTATTTCGTCTATTCTATGTATAATCGCCACTTCCCGTATCAATTTTGTTTGTTTGGAATATTAATGCTGAAAGTTTGTGTCCCGTGACTCGAATAAAGCGTATACAATTATAATCAGTGCGTATCTCGAAAACTTCGAAGCATCGAATGGATGTAAATCCTCGGAGGTTTACCCAGGTCTTTGGAGAAAGCGGTCTTGATTAGAAATCATGTTAACGTCAAAGCTCCCCCGTGGGGTTGCCATGTCAAACCGATCAGGTATCAACGACGAGTTAATTTCCATCACCGATCAACTCCCCGAACACCACCACCCCCCCCCTACCCAGGCGATTAAAGGCTAACCTAACTATTTTGTTCCCCCAAACCCCCTTAGGGTCACTGTTTTATGCCGGCGTTACCCGCAACCAGATGTTCCGGGAGTTTGGAGGGGGCTGACGAAATCGACCAGTAAGACATTCCTTCGTGTTGGGGAGGGTTAACAAATGTATTAACTGTTTAAACTAACTCTTGTGCATGCCACGGCGTGTGGACCGCTGTCAGTTTGCTCGCTTTGATGCCGAGGCACCCGGGTTCGACCCCCAAGCCAGGCCACCACCTCGGGTGACATCCACCGTGAACCTCCTTGAAATTAGAACATTTTTTAGGTCAAAAGCATCGCTGCAAATATCATCTGTTTAGGATGGGAGTCGCGACTTCGAGTCAACTTAAATTCCATGAATTTCGTTTGTTATCGGACGCAAACTAAGTTGCCATTTACATCGATACACAATTGCCCCTAACAGTTTACCTTTCGAAAAATAGCCATATAAAATACAGCCAAGCCAAGCCACGACACACTAACGACACCCGATTTACCTAAATGCGACGCAAACAACCCAGAGCATGTTGGACGATGTTGATAACCTTCGGGAGGTGCTAACTAAGTGATTTACGGTAGTGGGCTCCGGTGGGGTACAGGGGGTTGTTTATTGGGGTTTTGAGCGGTGATGGGGGTGTGGGTAGACGGGGTATCATGTTTATGGTCTTTCGTGTGATAATCCGGCGGCGGACGGGTCTGCAATTTCGATTAGAACACGCGGACGAATAGCCGGCAACGCCCGCCCCCACCATGGGGTTGTGAATACGGGCGGCAGTCTACGTTTCTCTCTGTCGTCCAATTGCATCGCCGAAATCTAACGCGCGCGTTACAACATGAAACAAATGTTTTTTTGTTCAAATAATCATGTAAAGGCGGTTTTTTCTTAGTGGACCCAATACAACCGTGTTTGTTTATGAGAAAATACACGGTAGGTCGGCAGGCTTATTCCCGACTAGTTTCGACAGATTGTTAGACAACAGGAAAAGGACAAACCCGAACTGTCGTTTCTGGCAGAACCCCTGATTGTTTCAAACCAAACTACTGCAGGAATGGTCACTGAGATCTCTATGTTTGTCAATCCCAACACTCGTATTTGGTCAGATGAGAATCTTTGTGATGCCAACGTTGAGGCAGCTGTCACCGCCGTATGTGGCCGCACTGTTAAGGTGCACAAGACCAAAGGTCACACAGATTCAAACCTGCACCTATGTGAATCACCCCATTCGTCTAACTTCTTCACGGCCCCAATAGTTAATTCTGCTAGATTCAATCTCATTATGCATTGTGTCAGATGTTCTTTATCTGGGTTTATCCAGGGAAAATTGACTCAATGATCCCCTGTACATAGAAGCTGTAAGGTTGTGGTGCCCATCATTAGAGAAGATCCATCATTTGCACATCTCGAGCTGGCCAGAAGGTTTTTTAGGGTAGCTATCCACAAGACTACACATCATTTTACGTTATCCTTGTTGAAGTAGTAGTAGTAGCAGTAGTATTGATATTTTTGTATTTAATATTGTTGTGGAATGAAGCTCAACCGTTGGGGAGAATCCTGAGGAGATTGTTGAGGTCACTACAATGTAGTCGACGCCAAGCAGTCCCATAACGCCACATTTATTGCGGAGATTTCGCCAACGTGACCATAACAAATACAACTGCTCCATCCGACGAGTCTTACCTCATCTCCGGGGTTCTGGGCGTCATATTCTCCACGTTAGGTGGATTGGACCACCCCTGGAGCAATCCACAGTCATTCGGAGACCCTTATAAAGTGACTACTACCGTTCTATTGCTTATTCGTTTGATGTTTTTGCGATTGATGCATAAAACAGACATTAAATTCTTTTTCTCCAATAAAAATTTCGACTGGACCCACAATCACGCAGCAATTAGCTCGATGTGGCGCATCTGCAAACCTCAATCAACCGTAAAGACGTCTATAGGCCTCCATAGCCCTTTCTGATTGGTGTGTGTTTAAGCATATCGGGAGATAACGTACATTTCCCGCGAAGGGTTACCAGATCAGGTTGATTGGTCTATTAATTTAAGAAAACACGGAGCATTGCGGTTAGGAAATGTTGGTGGTTAACGTCTTACGCAAGTCAGACACAAGTCGAACAACTGTAAACCTCCAGTTGTGCAGAGTCCTTCAAGTTGGGGTTTCTTTTTAAAACAAATTGCTGCATTTAGGCATTGCAAAACCCAAGGCAATAATATGAGTGCGCAATTTGTTTTGGTGGAGTCATTTACCCCAATTATGCCGAAATCTCATCGAAAATTTCACCAAAGGAAACGACATTATTACACGCGTCGGAGGTGTTCAATTTAAATTTGAAAAACAAAAATTGAAAAACCATCGAAGCTGATTTCGGGCGCTCGTGGCACCAGTTCGTCTAAGACGTGCGTCGCTGGAACCAGTACTGCACCCCAACACATTCCGACCTCCAATCAGCAACACAGACGAAGCCGATTCACCCAAGAAGCAACCCGACACAGTCAATTAACGCAAAAAGGCGAACTTCGTCAAATAAGTGCCATCAACACGCGTCTATCGCTCCCACCAAACTGGTCACGTAATCGCGCGCAAAGTTAAAGAAAATATTACCTTCCCGTGAATGATGGTAAACATTCCGCAGCAGCAAATTTTATCATATAAACAAAATAGAAAGCAAGTTTGCTCGTTTACAAGGGCAACCCACGTTGTGTGTCGTGGCGAAACTGGATTAAGGCAATCGTGCACAGGTGGTAATTTCACGGATTTCTATTTTAATCTAACTATTTTCGGCAGCTCGTCTTCCTCAATCCACCCGACGTAATCCTTCAGCGAATGTTAAAGGCTGGGTAGCTGAAACTTGTCAAGTGTTCTCGTTAACAGCCACCGAGACGCGTTATCCTCTATCCGGAGAAAGTGTCCCTTTTAACCTCTTTTATTGACACGAATCTTTGAACACCTTTTCGATAGCACCCGGAAACCTTCGACCGTCAAAAGAGGGAGTTTTCAGTTGGGTGTTTTATTTTTTAACTTGAAACCTAATTATTATTGACGTACACCCACAGGTCACTGTATGGCTGAAGTTAATCTTTGATTAATTTCCGAGATCCTGAACATTCCAGTCCAAAAGCAGGGATTTTTTCCAATAAAGCTGAAGCTCCAAGCCTTCGGTCGTTTACCTATTCCTATTAGAATACTAAAAAAAGAATTCTTGTTAAATGGCATTTCGTTAATCCCACCCTCCACCCAAGCGCTTTGTTAAGGTCACACGGACAACATTAAAAGTTACAACAAACAGAAATTATACAAGAATTGGCGATTGTACATAGATGATGTAGAACATAGTATGCGAGCAGCGAGGAATGTACATCTATTGAAGTGGCGTTGAACGATGATCTCTTGGATGGAGAGCATTGGTAGGCCACTTGAAAACGAGATTATTCTAAAAAGCCTACGGAGGGTTAAAAAGTCGGGACATTGAAGGCCAGGGAAAATCACTGGTGAACAATATAATAAGGCGACTTTTACATGCGTCTTTATACGATTTCAGCTTACCAAGTCTCCCGAACCAGCGAACTAATAAACACAGAGGCGACGATATCCACAAGGTCACTCAAATAAATCGTCGATCATGGCACAATGTGAGTAGCAAAAGGATGACGAAATTCTAGAATCGACGCCTTATTTCTTAACCCCCATGTCTACACCCCCCCTCACCCATTAGGCCTACTACATTATAGGCCCGCTGTCAGCCCGGTAGCCTGTCTCGAAGGCGACCCGGTGGTGGATAAACAATGGGTGGGAGAGTGAGGAGACCGGCTGGCGTGCCCACATCCACACCCAACCTCCACCCCACCCCCCTAGCCCACATACAGACTCCCCCTGTCTTCAATTATTCAGCCGGGTGGCTGACTAAGCCATTCATGCCGGCGCGCACGCTAGCGTCGTCAACGCCTCCGTTGAGTCCCATTACGAGGACATTTGCGTCCGAGAGGCTGTGGGAAGGGCGGGGGGGGGGTGAACCGGTCTTCACCCCGATTGTCGTCAAGTCAAGTATTCCGACAACCGATGGCTCGGAAGAGGTAAACTGTTTGTTACATTGGCAAAAAACAGCCGAAAATTCGGCTTCGAATATTTAAAACAGGCGGCGTGGAGGTTTTAGAAAGTTCTGTAGTCTCGAAAATGAATGAACCGGTCTTCACCCCGATTGTCGTCAAGTCAAGTATTCCGACAACCGATGGCTCGGAAGAGGTAAAATGTTTGTTACATTGGCAAAAAACAGCCGAAAATTCGGCTTCGAATATTTAAAACAGGCGGCGTGGAGGTTTTAGAAAGTTCTGTAGTCTCGAAAATGAATGAACCGGTCTTCACCCCGATTGTCGTCAAGTCAAGTATTCCGACAACCGATGGCTCGGAAGAGGTAAAATGTTTGTTACATTGGCAAAAAACAGCAGGAAATTCGGTTTCGAATATTTAAAACAGGCGGCGTGGAGGTTTTAGAAAGTTCTGTAGTCTCGAAAATGAATGAACCGGTCTTCACCCCGATTGTCGTCAAGTCAAGTATTCCGACAACCGATGGCTCGGAAGAGGTAAACTGTTTGTTACATTGGCAAAAAACAGCAGGAAATTCGGTTTCGAATATTTAAAACAGGCGGCGTGGAGGTTTTAGAAAGTTCTGTAGTCTCGAAAATGAATGAACCGGTCTTCACCCCGATTGTCGTCAAGTCAAGTATTCCGACAACCGATGGCTCGGAAGAGGTAAAATGTTTGTTACATTGGCAAAAAACAGCAGGAAATTCGGTTTCGAATATTTTAAATATGCGGCGTGGAGGTTTTAGAAAGTTCTGTAGTCTCGAAAATGAATAAACCACAAGGCCAATCCGTCGATTGCAATTATCCGTAAAGCTGTCCTTCATGAGTGCATCCAAACCATCACGAGAGGATTGTTAGTCACATGTGACACACCAAATTACGAAAGCCCCCATGACTCAAGAGTCTCTCGTCACACGCTTTTTGGACCTCGACCTCTGTGACATCCTGAAAATGACGAAAAAGAAAACTTGGTTAGAACATGGCTCATCCACAAAAATGCCCGTTACCAATAGTCAACAATGGCTGACAAGTACGATAAAAGTGTATGCATCTATGAACCGGCTTTACAACTAACCCGAGGGCGAACGGAAACAGACGCGATTTGGGCTCATTTTAATGAGCTAGAATGCTATCATTTGAGTTTTAAAAACATTAAGCTTGTAGGTGGCAGAAGACGGGAACATTCTAGCTATTGTAAATGACAGTGGCGTTCATTAATCATCTTTGTGACGATAGAGCACATGGAGTGAAAAGATACGAGGTTGGGAGACTTATAGCGGAGGATGATGATTTGAAGCGGTTGAGGATAATGAGGAGAAGGAGAAGGAGAAGGAGAGGAGGGGTGACTTACGATTTGAAGTGGAGAGATATTTTCATTGTGAACGATTGGTAGAAGCACACCTAGAAGGCCGGTAACGAGATCGCGAATGGGACTGGTCTTGATTGAATGAAAAGCACTCCTCGTCTTTGCAAGTATTATGTCGGAAGTTTCGCAGATGCTGGTCTTTGGTATAAGTCCAGCGCAAGCAGGATTAATATTCAAATTACTTCATCTGCAAAGATATTTTGTTTCAAACGAATTCTCAGAATAAGAATGATCGGAAGAGGAGATAGTGTGAAACGCGATGTTGCAATCGGTTTCCGCCACACAAGTCCCTGGACTACAGAGGCACATCACCACGACCGGCTGATTTTTAGTGGATGTTTAGCGTCACATCATCGGGCAACAAAGTGTGATCCGGAATACGCTTAATATACTGCGCATTAAAATGGTCTAATCAAGCCCTCTCATCATCGAAAAGAGCTCAGTCAACAGTTTCACTGGAATCTTGCCTCTGGTTTCGAAGATAGGAGCTACCGGTGAACCTATTTAACCAGGGGTGTTCAGGGATTCCAAGGATGAGGAGAATGGGGCCAGAGGATGAGCTGGGGGTACCCGATGTTCTTGGAGGAACCGGGACAGTGGGAGGAGGAGGAGGAGGAGGAGGAGGAGGAGGAGGATGAGGAGGAGGAGGAGGAGGAGGAGGAGGAGGAGGAGGAGGAGGATGAGGAGGAGGAGGAGGATGATGATGAGGAGGAGGAGGATGATGATGATGAGGAGGAGGAGGAGGAGGAGGAGGAGGAGGAGGAGGAGGGGCTGGAGGAGGAGTAGGGTGGCACTCGTCGGTTGATGTTCCCGTTGTGTTTGGTCCCATGGAAAGTCACATGCGCGCTTGACAGGCGGACTGAACCAGGTGCGCCTAGTAGTCGGTAACTAAGACTCCCGGTGAGTTCGGCGATCCCCAACATAACCTGTCTTTAGAACAAGAGATGATCTACTCTGGAAAAGCGATTTTCCGCTACTTCCGCTACCTTGATACCCCCGCTGCCGCATTGTGAGACGCAATTGATTGGTCAAAGACCAGAGGATCCCACTCGATGATCCGAAGTTTGGTGACGTCATCTTGCACCCTATCTGAGCTCTGTTCCCAAGAATCTTCATGGAAAATTCCGAAGCTGCATCCGCGATGTCCCCTTCATCTTCTCAGCAGCGCGACTGGGCGTCAGGGTTGTACCACTCCATCGCCGTGTGATGGAGAACGCCTCTATCGAAGTTAGCCCGCCTTATTGATTGTAGAGGGTGTGTCATCTTGCGATTGCCATATGACTCTCGTCATGATTACTGAGCGTTTAAGTTCAAAGAATGACGCAGGATCATTTAAAACCCATCCCTACATTTAACCACAGATCAGTAACTGAGAAATCGGCGAATAACAATAATAATTGGATTTTATTCTCTGAACCGTTGTTGTATAGTGCTTCTGGTATATATAGTTTAAATAACAAATTGTTGAGAGAGCAAAAAATTTACAGATGTTTGGAAAGACTGTCGAAGGCATGTTTGAGGTAAGGGATCCGCGAAATTGTCACCTCTTGGAAATGGACAAATCGATCGGTTGGGACTGATCAAATACGCTGGTTTGTTCGTCGATTTGCATGTGAGTGCATGCCGTTTGAGCAAACAGTGCCACTGGATCGATTTGGGAACCATGGAAGGGGCCCAGAAATCCAGTTGGAGGAAACAGGCCCAACGATTTGAAGTAGTCTTCGAGGAAGGTTGTCGCCGAGGGTGCCTGGGGGGATGTGGGAGCCATCATTGAGATTATTTCAGGCTGTGGAGGCAGCGGTAATAGTGGTGATGTGGGTTCTGTAGCGACTGAGGATGGAAAACATTCCGGTTCCTGATTCACCATGGCAGGAGCCACAGGAAGGTTGGGGGGAGTGGGGGTAGTAGATGAAGAAGTTGGATGAAGGGGAGGAGGAGCAGGAGGGGAAGGGGGGTAGGAGATGAAGAAGTTGGATGAGGGGGAGGAGGAGTAGGAGGAGAAGGTATGTGAACAGGCGAGTCTCCATCATGAAATTCATAGACAGAAGCTTTGGGTTGAATTTTCGCAGATGACCTTTTTGAGCAGCTTCGGCGGATAATCTTCCTGGGAATCGCCCGAGGAGGATCATCAAACTTCAAGCAGGTGGGGGAGGATGGTATTGGCTTGCTCCACCTTCCCTTCTTCTTCTTATTCGGTTTCGCGTTTTCATCCTCTTGAGTGGTCGTTGGAGAGAGTTTAGACGGTGGGTTTTGTTTCTTTGTCGTGGGAGGAGGGAGGCGAGGTGGGTGAAAGAGCCCCTTTTCCGGCATCGGTCGAGGAACCAGTGGTTTTCTCACAACCTCCTGACTGGAAGGGAATCCAAAGAAGTTCCTGGGCGTGGAAGACTCTTTTATTGTGACAGTCAGCCCGCCAATCGTGACGTCGGTTATTGTCACATCACGCTCGATTAGCGGGGGAATGAGGATGGCGTAGGTGGCTTTGTTGTTGTTATTGTTGTTGTTGTTGTTGAGGGAGATGGTTTGGCGGAGGGCAGAACAGCAGCTCCACCGGTTCGAGAAAGTTGGATGCGCAGAGGAGCCAGACGCCGGGGACTCTCGGGGGCGGCGGCAGAAGAAGAAGAATAACTGGCACAGGAAGATGCCGTTGACATGCATCGGCGAAGTTTGGCGTGCGTCCCACTGGTGGAAATCGGCTTTTGTTTCTTCTTCTTTTTTAACTTTGACGCTTTTTCGGTTGATGGAGGGTCTGCTTTCCAGTTGAGCGGAATCGTCGAGGGAGTATTCACTGATTTCAGGAGAGTCCACTATCCTCGGAAGCGTCGCAATCTCCATTGAAGGTGTGGATCTCCTAGGAAGTTCGACTTCTTCGTCACTTGATGACGAGTAAGACAAGGAAGATGACGATGAGGAGGAGGATGAGGAAGAAGAAGAAGACGGGTTCATGAGCGAAGGGTCGACAGCGAGAAGGCGTTCGCGGGGAATTGTGATGCGGATCCTTGGTTGCTGCTGTTGTTGATCTGCCTGTAAAAAGATAGAAAAAAGGTCAAGTCATTCCCATAAGCGGCGAACGTTCAAACAGGCGCCAAAGTCCGAAATCGTACCACTGCTCTCGGGGAGGTGTTGGTTCGACTGATGGAATCAGCTGGCGGAGTATTGGCCTTCACAGCCAATCGGGTGTTCATCGCAGATGCCGTTGCAGCAGTAACCATTAAAGTGGTCGGTCGCAATCGACTCTCAAATCTCCAATCAGAGACGTCGGTGGCGTCATGGGCGTTATTTTGGGTACTTGTTGGAGGGGAGGCCGAACGAGGGGCGACTGGTGGAGATCCAACTGTGGAAACGGTGGCGCATCCCATTGAACTGGAGACAGAATGTGGGGAAGGGATGTGGATTGGCGGTGTTGCTGTGCAGACTGAAAGGGGTTCTGCGTGGAGGGTTTCTGTGAGCGAATCGGCTACCATTTTTGACTTTTTTGGGTCCGAGAGCCTCGGAGTTGGGGAAACCGGCGTCTTTCCAGGACTCTGAACGCGGGTGGGGGTGGAGTCGTATTTCCGTCTTTTGGGGTCCATTCGCTGAAAGCTTTCGAGTAGTGTCTTGTCGAGAATATTTTTCTCCGGTTCCCAAGTATTGTGCCTATTTTAGTGAGGTAAACGATACTAGTTTTACGCTACTGCATCCCAAATGGCTTGCAAGAGCTGTCTCATAAATCCCCCCTTAACATGTAGATACCTACCCATGAAGGGACAATTGAACGAGACGATTTTCCCTTATCGAACCCCATATTGGATCAGATCTCGATATTTTATCATTTGTTTCGAGCATCGTAAACGTTTGGTTTCCATCCATTTAAAATTACGAAACATACGCCATTTATTATGCAATCGTAGAGCATTTATATCGGGGTATACAGCTTTGGTTTTAGGCAGCGTTGCAATCGTAGAGCGATTTTCGACTACGACAACATATAGCGCGAAAGCGCGCAAACACACGCTCGCATCACGCCTAAGCTAAGCCTCGCTAGAGCGCGTGCAGCCTAGCAGAGATCAATGTGATTTTGGCCAATGACGCGTAAGTATCGATCGCCATTAAACAGCTGTTAAGGCTAGAGTTAGCGAACGTACGCACAACGTGTGGTGCGCGTGTAAGCTATGCGTGTTAGCTAGTTGCAATATGCGCGATTAGCCTTAGGCCTGCTTGGCTAGATGTTTTGAATTACACCAAAACCAGGACTTCATTTAAGGACCCTAAGAGAGGCGACAATTTTTTCCAGCAACGGTGAGTTGAAAACGGAAAAGAGCACTCACTTGTCGTTCCAGTTTTTCCATTTCACCAGGTATTCCACCTTGTTCTACAAAAAAAATGAAATTATCGGTTAACTATGTCGCATGCTGGGGTTTTTTGGCATACCATGCGTTACACTTACGAATCTGACACGACGGTCTAATAATTGTTCTACGGTATAAATGTCCGAAATGCGGCTTTTCATGCTTCGATTCATTGTACTGAGAAGGTCCAATGTAGAAAATAATCCTGTTGGTCTGCGCAGTTCTGTTCTGTTGTCCGCGCGTAAACAATGTATTTAAAACAAGAAGGTTGTGGAGACGTAAACGAGTGCGCCAATCGCTGTGTCGAGTTGGGGTATGAACGTCAGTGTGACCTGTGTTGTGAAGGAAGGATGTTTGCGTTCATTCAAGTTGAAATAGTAGAGCGCTAGCAAGTCCGCCCACCCTATAATGCAGCTTGGACCAATCACCATCCAGGGCTAACAGAACCAATAACTTGAGTGTCCGTCGGCGGGCTTTTGCACAACCACCAATCAAGTCGCACCGAGGATTGCCTCTGCGCAGATAAGCTCGTTTAACCAATACGCTTGATAACATAAAATCATGAGGTTGTGCAGCACTGATTGGTCAACTGACAGGATTGGAGACTTGACTGACTAACCAACTGGCGTTCTCGGTTGCAATGAATAATGGTTGAATGTGGGGGTGGGGGGAGTGTCGGATGTCGGCATTAGTCTAAGACTCACGCAATGTAAAAACACTAATCGACAAAAAATGTGTTCGGAACCTCGAGAACATTCCAGCAAATTTTAGTAAATGAAATCTGTAACTAATCGCGATGTTTTAAACATTATACTGGCTGAAGACTAATCAACCACAGAACCTTACTTGAGTAGAATTCTGAATGCAGCCGAATTTATGAGCTTTATTATCTTAGGAGGAAATTTCTTCTAAATCATTTTTTTAATGAAAAAAAACGATGGCTGTCATTATAGGATCTAAAATGTGAGCCCCGAATAAAGTCTTCCGCTAAAATCTCGCTAAATTTGCGCAAATAATGCCTACAAATGACAACTTTGTTTTAAAAATATACTCTTTCTACAAACACGGGAACATAAAGCGCACACATTATCACGTAAACCCGTAGGCCTGACCGACATTTTAATGCTGATTGTGTGGTGATATTGGCGGGGGTGGATCGCCTTACCGTCGTTGCCATAGCAACAATGCAACGCTCACCACACCCCACCACACCCCTGCCATTTCCGTATTCTAATCCCTCTCATATGTTGTGCGTCGATAAATTGATACGTGATTTAAATACGTTTGGTGCACCGATTTGCCGTAATTTCGAATTATTTTTGAAACGGAAACCCTCTCGGTGACAATGAATAATGCTCACATATGATGACAATAAGATATCGCAGCCGCTATCTATCGCCGATTTATGTCACATTCTACTTATCCTCCCACCCTTACCATCTCAACCATTCGCAGTTCGACTAAATACAGGCGATTATTAAAGCACTCCCTCAAAGACACCGTTCGTCAACGGTATTTCACTAGGTGTTACCTAATTACCTCTAGCATACCAAGTGACGCCTCCCAATCCGGTGATTCTTGTCTATCTCCAAGTGAATCCATTCCCTGCAAGATCGGCGTGATGTCGCAATCCAGTCGTCCTTAAATTGTTCCGATGTTGAGTTTAATTAAAAAATCGGCGTCGGTTTTCATCCAGAGAATTGATACATTTTTGGAGAATTCTTGGTGCTTCATGGCGTGAATTAAAAGCAATTACAGCACATTTCATAATCTCCGGGGCCTCTACCTAGAAGAAAAGACAGTGATTTATAAGAATTAAGATGCATCATAGTATCTTTTAGAACATGTCAGCGGCAGAATAATCAAGTTTATGGACGCAGCGGTAGACTTGAGATCCCACAGGCGATTTGATGGGGGTGTGTATTGGTCGATAATGCCACAACAGAGGAAACCTTGGCACTAGAGATTGGAGCGTGACCATCGATTTGAAGGCAGTGTCGCTATTGTGTCACCATTATCGATAGCCTGGACCTCTGGAACGTCAATCCATGCGTCACCACCCGCTATTAAAGGTCAGCCCTGACAAGATAATTGTCGACCCCATCCAATTAAACCACGCACATCACATCATTAATTACATTCTTTGTCACTGCAAAATAAATATACCATGTATCGAGATGCTTCATAGATAATAATAATAATAATAATGGTATTCGCTTTATTAAGGTCACGAGGACCAGAACTTTCAGCATTAAATGTTACAACAGACAAAAATGATACAAGAAGGTGCGATTGTACATAGCAGGTGTAAAATAATTGAACAAGAATGAACGAAATAAAAACGAGGTAAATTTGCAAGAAAGGCAAATTAAACCCTCGAAGTGTACAAAGTTTGGCAAACGCGTAATGGCGGCCATTGAAAGGCCTTTTCCAAAACGCGCGCCACTTTATAAAATAAATATGGTGTTCAATCTAGTGAAGGTTACCATCCAGCTTAGCAATAGGTCTTAATTCACTAACGAATGAATCTAGTTATTGGGATACACGGCATCTCTCAAACCAGTAGTAGTGTCGACAAAGCTGACGTTTATGAAATTGATACAATTGTTTTGTCTTAAAATACATTTAACCCGTATGAATATAATTTAACTCCATCTAAAAATTTAAAGAGGTTTCACAGCAATGTAAAAATCTGAATCCATTTGCCAACGTGATTTTCATCTCGAATGCCTCGAATCCCACTTGATCCCAGACACTGTCAGCGATGTATTACGACGATAGTTATACCAACGGTGGATTCTTCATGAATGTTGCTGTATTGAATTCTGTGTAGACCTGGTAAATTGGCATAAAATCGCAGCCAGTTGGAAAAAAACAGAAACTCTTCATTTAGTAAAGGAGTCGGGAGATTCAGGTCCCAATTCTGCCGAGACAAAATTCTCTCTGTAACCGCGGATACCGTAGCTCTTGTTTTACTGTCCTCTTCTTGACAAAGAGGTTTTTTTGTTGGAAGCACATCTCCTCAAGAGTGCCTGAACTTCTGAGCCGTCAGCGCCCTTTTGTTGAGGGGATGTGTGCTTTGGTAAAATCAACTAAACTATTAACCACCCCGCAATCTCTTCCATTGAAACTAGATTACTTTTGAATGTATCCTTTCCACTCCAAGGACGAAAGAGTCACACCTTGATCAAATTCACTCGGATCTGAGGGCGTTTATCCTTCGAAATATACGAGGAACAGATGGCACAAAGGGCTGCATAAAAACCCCGAGGTCCCAGTGAAAATGCGCCCAATTCACGATCGTCAACAATGTAATTCGGTATCAGTGGACCTCTACGATTGATAATTGGACCTCAGCGGATTTAAGACGGGAATTATAATATAAACACTCCAAACCAGATGATTATCAGCTCAGTTCACCACTCGTCATTTTGATTTTGAAGGAGGGGGTGTTTTGAAATCGATTGAGAAGTGAGCTTTGACAATAAAGCCCTTGAACTAACACCATGACGGTATCAACGAGGTTGACATACTTCGTCACCCATAGCAGTTATCAAGAAGCTGGATACAGTTATTCCCCTGTCTTCGAAGCCTTAGCCAATACAGTCCAATCTCATTCTTCTTGCAAGTGTTCCTCCGATTAAACAATTTCCTTGTAGGAAATTATTAATACGGCGTCTAAACAGATTGCATTCGCGTTTTTAGTTATTTCACCGTCATTTTAACAATTTACTCATTCAACCGCAACCCTGTGTAGAAGAAGTGAACGATAATTGCCTAATTAATGCCTTCAATTTTCACTATGGCTGTTGTCTGTTTGAAGTGTGCTGATACCGAGTGCGCGAGTCATTCGTTCACAAGACTGTGTGTTGGTTTTTTTCCGATTCAACGATCGTGCCGGTCCTTTACGAATCATATGAAGAAAACACGGCAAAACGTGAGGGAGAATAGATTAGACGTCTTAAGTCTGGCTCGACAACGCGCAAAAGTGCTAAATGATGACACTCAACTGAGTCTAACACGCGAAACCATTGCGTTGGGTATCTGAGAGCATATATCAGCCTGCTTTTTCTAGTTTTGTTTTCGCATTTTCGACACTCTACATTCATCGATCTTGAACCTAAGTCCTCTCATGTTAAGCACATCGTAGATTAAACGACATTCATACAACCGTCTAGTTTATCACAAAACGCATAGACTGGCGACATTTGCGGCACCACTACAGTCAAGTATTTGAGAATATACAGGAAGCTCATCTAAGGTAAATGGTTGAATCCAGTCTCCCAAGGTGACGTTGAATTCCCACGTGTGACCTTCAAATTCATCTGGCTGAGGGTATGAAGCCTCTTTTACGACTAATCGAACGTAACGTCGGATTTTAGACGCCACTCTATCGTTCTGTTTTATTGCCATATTAATGGTTGTAAAAACGAGCTTTCAAGAGCATCAAGTTTGCCGATATGATTGGACGATTAAATGCTGGACACGCTTGGCCTCGAGTTAGTGGTTTTTGTAAATGGGGGGAATTTTAACAGCTTCATGTATCGAATTGACAAATTCATTATCAATAATGAGCGAACCAACTCAGCCAATAATCGTGGTATAAAATTATACGCAAACGTTTTTTTTTATATGAGAAAACCCACCGTGTTACGTATTCGATGACTAACTGAAACGCGATTCCGTAATTCAGAGTCACGCAATAAATCCGAGCGTTGACGACCTGTGGTGCAATTGCGTTGTGGGACTCTACAGTCAGACAATTAACCGCTCCCACCAGACTCTTTGGTGAGAAACCGCTCGGATAAACAGCGATTTATGAACCGTGAACAGAGCATGAAGAAGGTTTTTTTTCTACAAATCGACGCAACTTGCTTCGGGCTGATTGACTAAAGACAAAGTGCAATCGGTCAGTTAGATTAAACATCCTCCTCCTCCTCCTCCTCCCTCCTCCTCCTCCTCCTCCTCCTCCTCCTCCTCCTCCTCCTCCTCCTCCTCCTCCTCCTCCCTCCTCCCTCCCTCCTCCTCCTCCTCCTCCCTCCTCCTCCTCCTCCTCCTCCCTCCTCCTCCTCCTCCTCCTCCTCCTCCTCCTCCTCCTCCTCCTCCTCCTCCTCCTCCTCCTCCTCCTCCTCCTCCTCCTCCCTCCTCCTCCTCCTCCTCCTCCTCCTCCTCCTCCTCCTCCTCCTCCTCCTCCTCCTCCTCCTCTAAATCAGACAAGAATATTGAATAGTGGTAATCGTTCAGAAGGATAAGCATGACTTAGTTTCATTAAACGTCGCAGCGATATATATAGTGTGATATACACAGACTCGTCTTAACTAATTGGGTTAAGCATAACACTGCTTGGTGGTCGATTCCGTGTCGATTTTCGTTATCTAAGAGGTTTTATCTATGGCGTGTTATTAATTCCATCATTTTTGGAGTTGTTTTGTTTACCGGCTAATTTTGGATTTCGAGAACCTTCCTCTGTCGCTTGACCCAACTAAGAAATTTAATTACATAGATTTACCGCCTTAGACGACGACGTCTGACCCCGATATTATTCTGCTTGAACAAACGCTGGCTGTTTTTTGGAAATAATCCCTCTCCGCGTGGCCATATGACATATCAATGTGCCATGGTAACCTAATCACGATGACCTTTATCTTCATTTATCACGCAAAGCATTGTGAGAACCAATAATAGGAACAAAACACGACGATTTAACAGGACATTCCGTCAATTTCAGAAATGATCAAATCAGCTTTTCCATTTAAATAAATTTAGTAAGCCTTCGCCAATTAACAGGGATAAACACGGCAGAATTATCAAACGGCCGCCTTGTAACACCCATCAAATAAAACAGCGACATAACGTCTATCGTCGATTCCTAAATTTCGTCTTAAACACAACACAAAATATCACCCAGTGTACACACCGCACTAAAACAAGAGCGCGGGGCGTTACTTCCGTATTGCGCGCGTGCGTCCTCGCGAATAAATCATGTGCTCTGACCGTTGCCTAGCAACCTGCTGGCAGGCTACACACGAACACCTTTCTCTCTGGCTTCCTCTTTGCACTCGCTCGGACGTTAATCCGCACATAAGGCAGGAATTGGCATTTAAAGATACCCCCTGCAAATATATATATATTTTCTATTCTTTTATGATGAAATCAACGTGGGTGCAATGACAACAATATTACGAGAGGAAGAACGCGTATGTGTTCATAAATAACATATATTTGGGGTGTTCAATTAGTTTAAATGAACTAACCATTTTAAGCGAAACGCAACAAGTTGCCAGGATATTATTTTTTCTTCTTCGACAAATGTAATTACTTGGTTTAACTTGAAATTACTAAACTTTAAATCGACCGTGTATCGTGGCTGTGGGAATTTGAACACGCAATGCCCATCACCCATCATGTTTAATCAGTTATCACCCCAAATATCGATCTGACGAGCAGGTCATACGAGTTGAACTCAGGTTAGTTAAGTCAGTTCAGCTGTGAAGTAACTTGTCGAATGCTTGTCGGATGCAAACGAGAAAACCACAATTATGTCTGGTATTCAACATCGAGAGGACATTCGGCTACAGTTTGGTCTATTCAGGGCAAAACAACACTACACCATCGTCTTGCATACTTCAAATCAACGAACACTTCTCGTCTCTAACGCGATAACTGTAAAATCATGGCATTTATGGCAGAGTGGGCGTTGCCTCATAAATTCTTCAAACCCGCATACCGTTTTGCGTGGAGTGACCCTACACGAATAAATTAGGCGAGGAGAGGCCAATTGCATTGAGAATTGGCCGCAACGCAAAACAAGATCGATCGATCGCGTCGTTCGATCGACCGACCGACAAAAAAAGCGCCATTTTTCGTTATTTTATTTGGCAATGGAATTGCGAATGAATAGTGTGGGGTGAAATGTCCAATCGTCTGTGTAAAGTGCCCGAAACTAATTTGACAGTTGATATGATTTGGTCAAGGAGGGGTGTGTGTGTGTGAAGGAGGGCAGTTACTAATCACTTGCGACTGGGCAGCCTAGTAGTTTTGCTCGTCTTCATCAAACCACGAAGCCCTTCAAACTTGCGTGATGTAATAACTTTACCCTATGGATCCCTGAACCGCAACTAATAATCCTACTTATTCCAAGACCTTAAGAGCGATTCGCATGCTGGAATGAACCGCTTCAAGAATAAAATTAACTTTTCATAAACCATGGATGTACAAGTAGTAAAGGATAACTACCAAATGTATGCTTTCACATTTCTGCATGGTTGTGGTTTGTTTGTTTGACTGCAAGGGGTAACACATTTACGAGCATAATTTTGGGTTTTGCCCGGTTTTAGAAGGAAAATGTTGTCTCTTCGCCCTGTGTGCAAATGTTTACATATTTTTAGCGCTCCGTTTATACCAAAATATGTCATACTCCAGTTGATCTGCGGGGCACAACTCGAGCAATGTCACACGAGGTGCACAGATCATCCAGAAAGACCATCCAGCCGCATTATGCAAACGCACAATTACCTTCATCATTAGGCCACGCACGTAGCGCACGCTAATTATTTCAAATGAATACAATTTCCTTGATTTTCGGCGTCTTTCCGGTCCAAGTGGATCCTCTGACGTGGTTTTGCCCATTTTTGCGATTGTAGGTTCTTCCTAACGGCAGAAATCGTTGGGCAAAACATCACAGAAAGCCAGGCGCTATTTTGAAATTACGTGCTGACATCAATGGCAACGCTAAACCCATTGCGAACAGACCATTTATCTAAGAGAAATGACAATGCCTTCTGCCTGACAAAAATAGCCATGAATTTCGCAAGACAAATGCGATCATAATACCGGACGCGACGTGTTTATAAACAAATAATTCATGACCAAATGGGCTCCTCAACCGACCTGGAACGAAATTTGGTTACATTAAACCAAATTAAGCCCGTTTCCGTCGGTTAGTTCGGATTAAAGTCGACCGAGCTGTGATTAGACCAATTTAAATTTCGATAAATACTTCCGACAAAATACTATGTATTCAAAATGTAACGTTTAGTTTACTCGCCCGCCTAGTCTAATGAGTCAATTTTGTTTACCGTTTTTTTTCTCATGTCGTATACCTGACAAAAGTTGATTCAAACCTTAAATCTCATTTTGATCAATACGGGCAATATAATAATTTTCGTGGCGGTTGCTTATCGATTTTTACGCGGCGAATTCGTGTGTTGAATAATCGATCGCCACCTTGCGGCATAGCTAGAGAGCGCTGTACGACAGATGACGTGGTTACAACAGGTGTCAGACGTCCACATCTGCAGGATAGATAATATTCCCCCACCTCTACGATAGGTTTTTCTCCTCACACAAAAATAGGAAATATGACACGATTCTTATATGATTGACTGAACTTCGGGCAAGAAGTTGGGGCGTATTGACACAAACATTGTGGGCTCCATTATAAAATGTATATAGGTTCGAGAGATCCGTGATCCCGGACAATTAGCCAAGTTAGACGAAGGCAATTATCATAATCGTTAAATTGTCAACTTTCATGCCGAGCTTTCATAATTTCGTGCCAGAACTACCAGGGCGATGAATTAAGGTAAAATAAATGACAATTTATTCGCGAAAGCATTAGTTTAATTTCATATTGCTATAGTTTTCAAAATAGCTACAATATTGGAACGATAAGGTTCACCAACACTAGCAAGGACCCTTGCCAGAAAAATCGCGTTCGTTTGCCTTTCGAAGGAACCGTTTATGAATTATTGTGGTTGTGTTTCGTTCAATGAGAATATCGAAGCTCTTAATTCCGTTGACATTTCACACGCAGGACACGTCTATTATTGACACTACGAAGTCCGATGACGCCAAGATATGCCGATTTCGGACAATACTACTTAATGTGCATTTAAGTAGCTACAAGTCTCGTGATTTATGCTAATGATGGATAGAAAAGGCGGGTACCTGGCACTCGTTGCAGAATCGGCAACGCGAATTCATCAAAAAACCCCAGAGTCACATTGCGGTCATGATAATCACACAGGCCACAACCAGAGCCACCTGCAATGTAATCGTGTAGTGTGATTTCTGTGTAACGTGCTCAATAACAATGGCTGCTTAATTTGGCATTTAAAATACCAAATTTTCGACTTTCTGCAATACGAGGCAAAGATTTGATGGGTAGTTGGTCGTTTAGCCAAACTAAATAAACCATTTCGCGAATAATAATAATAATAATATAATAATTGCAGCGGCTTTATTAAGGTAACGAGGACCAAAAATCTCAGCATAAAACAAGACAGTATAACAAGTACTAGATATGAAAATGGTTTTTTAGTTCCTGCTTCATCTGCTGAATAGTTCCTATTGCTAGACAGTATTTGTAGTAGCATCAGTGAAACAGCAGTTTATCGCCAAATTACAAAATAATCTCTATTTTCAGAGAAATTTCGATTAAATAAATAGAGAAGTTGATGGCCTCAGGGAAAGCAGGAATAACGAGCAAAATTAAAACAAATAAGATGAGGAACGCTGAAGAAAAAGAAGAAGGAAATGGGAAAAATGAGAAGGAACGTTGAAGGAGTCGAAGAAGGAGAAGACGGAGAAGGAGAAGAAGTAGAAAACGGAGAAGGAGAAGTAGAAGACGGCGAAGGAGAAGTCGAAGACGGAGAAGAAGAAGAAGTAGAAGACGGAGAAGGAGAAGAAACAGGAGAAGGAATGGTGAAGAAGGCGAAGAAGGAGAACTCGACAAAGAAGAAGAAGAAGTAGAAGACGGAAAAGCAGAAAAAGGGGAGAAGGAACGTTTAAGGAGTCGGTGAAGAAGAAAGGTGTTTGGAAATCGAAGAAGAAGAAGATGGAAAGTGCTTGGAAGGAGTTTATTGCCCCAAAAACGCGTTATTTCTTCATTCGTATTTTGTAATTATTTCACATGATCTCGCCTTATGGAGTCGTATAAGTGCTTCTCATCCGCTTGATTGTAGACTCCCACGCCACGCCAAACCACGCCTGATCGCACCATCACGCCATACATCGCGCCAGGTCACGTAAGTGCCTTCACGCCTCTTGCACTAAAATCGTAAGATTCTTCATCCAAATGTCATCAACTGCCCACACACGAAGCCGACTCATCCTGTTGTAGGAGATTGCACACAATTCTGGCAACCACGACAACAGCAACAACTACAACGCCCACGTATTTGCGTAGCAGCAGAGCCTCGGTTGAGTAGTATGTGCGTGTAATATTTTATACAGCAAATATGCTGTACAGAATATAAAAGAAGATATTTGGGAGGAATTGAGGAATTATCATCGAGAGAATAAAAAACTGTTAGAATGTGAATCAGAGAAACAATATGTGCTTGGGACCATTTTCATGCAACCAATTAACAACGAGCAATCCTCCTCCTCCTCCTCCTCCTCCTCCTCCTCCTCCCTCCTCCTCCTCCTCCTCCTCCTCCTCCTCCTCCTCCTCCTCCTCCTCCTCCTCCTCCTCCTCCTCCTCCTCCTCCTCCTCCTCCTCCTCCTCCTCCTCCTCCTCCTCCTCCTCCTCCTCCTCCTCCTCGCCTCCAGTCATTGTTAAAAATGGAGCCAGCAATTCGGAGTGAATTATTGAGTCATTTCGCCTGGCATATCACAAAGAAAGACAGAGGAAGATATAAACACACACCCACACACACACCGGCGCATCGTCATACTCGCACGAATGTACTCAGTTTGATATCAAATTTCGAGTTGCGCCGACGGAGATAAGGGTTGGGTTCCTGCCATATCGGTTTTCATTATGACCGATTTTTCTTCTCGTTCGGAGACGCCTCGATGACCTTGATGTCCGATTAACTTGTCACGCGGTGCAGAATTGTGTTGAGAGATTTGAAGCATGACTCATCTATGGCATTTGTTTGTCTGCTCACAAACATCTGCTAACGGATGAACCGGTGATCGGGCAACGCTCGACCTTCAGGGGTCAGTTCGGGACAGGCGGTGGTTGGAAAGCTAGCACAATCGGTCGAATAGTACCAAATTTCGGGTATCTTCGACGCGTAGTGGCCGCGTTCAAACCGCAGGATTAAGTGACTTCATGATTGGGTGTCTTACTCAACACAAAGGTGAGTGGATGTATGTATTCACGGTCAAACACATGGTCGATCCATATTCGATCGAATTCACTCGAAGTAACCCGATCGATAGACAGAGACAAGAGGAATCACGCGGGAGGACTCTGTGAAGACACCGAGAAAAAGGCATCCGCGTGATCGATCGAGGACGGCCGACGATCGCACATAACACCCAGGATTGTGAATGGTTAGCTCGAGGTGAAATTGAGAAGCAAAGGAACCGGCGATGTGCACGAATCTACTCTTTTACAATCAATTTAGAACAACTAGCAATGGTTCGCAGCGAAATCTCAATTCAAGTTTCTGAGTTACTGATGGCGTTGCGTGACGAAATAGAAACATAGTTATCACGTAGTTGGAATTCAAACTTGTACATGTAGGTCAAACAGGTCAGTAGTGTAAACAACGTTTGTGTTCAACAAAATACACATGCCGAAGGTAATTTATGGAGCCAAAAATATAAAATATTGATGAATTGACTGATTAATCTCTTACACATTGCAATTTGAAATACACACTGTTTTCGAAAAAAACACGACGCCTGCGCCTTCAAGATATGATAGGTTGGTTAAAATAACTTATATATTTCCGGAATTTTAGTTCAGAATCGCGTCATATATCTCGCACATAGCTCTCACAGAAGAAGGGGGGAATATATTATGCATCCTGCGATAATTAGAAGGTTTGTGCACTCTGTGACACCTGCTGTTACAAACCATCTGTCTCTCTAGCTATACCGCGAGGTCGCGATCGATTATTCAACACACGAATTCGCCGCGTAAAAATCGATAAGCCACCGCCCCGAAAATTGCCCGTCAATGGGTCGTATTGATCAAAATGAGATTTAAGGTTTGAATCAACTTTTGTTAGGTGTACGACTCAAGAAAAAAAGGTAAACAAAGCATTGTATTTTGTCGAAAGTATTTATCGAAATTTAAATTGGTCTAATCACAGCTCGGCCGACTTTAACCCGAACTAACCGACGGAAACGGGCTTAATTTGGTTTAATGTAACCAAATTTCGTTCCAGGTCGGTTGAGGAGCCCATATGGTCATGAATTATTTGTTTATCAACACGCCGCGTCAGGTATTATGATCGCATTTGAGCTGATAAAGCAAATGCCTTGCGAAATGCATGGCTATTTTTGTCAGGCAAAAGGCATTGTCATTTCTCTTAGATAAATGGTCTGTTCGCAATGGGTTTAGCGTTGCCATTGATGTCAGCACGTAATTTCAAAATAGCGCCTGGCTTTCTGTGATGTTTTGCCCAACGATTTCTGCCGTTAGGAAGAACCTACAATCGCAAAAATGGGCAAAACCACGTCAGAGGATCCACTTGGACCGGAAAGACGCCGAAAATCAAGGAAATTGTATTCATTTGAAATAATTAGCGCGCGCTACGTGCGTGGCCTAATGATGAAGGTAATTGTGCGTTTGCATAATGCGGCTGGATGGTCTTTCTGGATGATCTGTGCACCTCGTGTGACATTGCTCGAGTTGTGCCCCGCAGATCAACTGGAGTATGACATATTTTGGTATAAACGGAGCGCTAAAAATATGTAAACATTTGCACACAGGGCGAAGAGACAACATTTTCCTTCTAAAACCGGGCAAAACCCAAAATTATGCTCGTAAATGTGTTACCCCTTGCAGTCAAACAAACAAACCACAACCATGCAGAAATGTGAAAGCATACATTTGGTAGTTATCCTTTACTACTTATACATCCCATGGTTTATGAAAAGTTAATTTTATTCTTGAAGCGGTTCATTCCAGCATGCGAATCGCTCTTAAGGTCTTGGAATAAGTAGGATTATTAGTTGCGGTTCAGGGATCCATAGGGTAAAGTTATTACATCACGCAAGTTTGAAGGGCTTCGTGGTTTGATGAAGACGAGCAAAACTACTAGGCTGCCCAGTCGCAAGTGATTAGTAACTGCCCTCCTTCACACACACACACCCCTCCTTGACCAAATCATATCAACTGTCAAATTATTTTCGGGCACTTTACACAGACGATTGGACATTTCACCCCACACTATTCATTCGCAATTCCATTGCCAAATGAAATAACGAAAAATGGCGCCTTTTTTGTCGGTCGGTCGATCGAACGACGCGATCGATCGATCTTGTTTTGCGTTGCGGCCAATTCTCAATGCAATTGGCCTCTCCTCGCCTAATTTATTCGTGTAGGGTCACTCCACGCAAAACGGTATGCGGGTTTGAAGAATTTATGAGGCAACGCCCATTCTGCCATAAATGCCATGATTTTACAGTTATCGCGTTAGAGACGAGAAGTGTTCGTTGATTTGAAGTATGCAAGACGATGGTGCAGTGTTGTTTTGCCCTGAATAGACCAAACTGTAGCCGAATGTCCTCTCGATGTTGAATACCAGACATAATTGTGGTTTTCTCGTCTGCATCCGACAAGTATTCGACAAGTTACTTCACAGCTGAACTGACTTAACTAACCTGAGTTCAACTCGTATGACCTGCTCGTCAGATCGATATTTGGGGTGATAACGGATTATACATGATGGGTGATGGGCATTGCGTGTTCAAATTCCCACAGCCACGATACACGGTCGATTTAAAGTTTAGTAATTTCAAGTTAAACCAAGTAATTACATTTGTCGAAGAAGAAAAAATAGAATCCTGGCATCCTCACCAGATCGATATTTGGGGTGATACCTGTAAGCAATACATTTGTAAATAATCAATTTCTGCACTCTTCTTCAAATGCTCGCGACTTTTTGGCATCAACAAACTAAATGATGAGAGCAGTGCTCATTTGATTGGCCGAACGATGAGATCTTGCGTTGCCACCATCTGTGAATTTAATTAGTGTGCCCCGTCAATTAACGGCGCCGAACCAATTCGTGTCGGCTGGCAGAAAACGGCTGAAAAGCAAACAAACACGATCGCGCCGTTTGATTGTTGATTCAACGAAATGCACAGTCTCGGTGTTTATTTTACACCGCATTAAGGACAACACAGCAGCCATGGGCTTCAGAGGCATTTGTCCAATTAGACTGGCGATTGAGACTATTGGATTTTGATGATTAATACCAATGTAAACCTTCCCTTCCTCACACCCTTTCTCCACCTTCTCCAACAACAACCATCTTCCTCTTCAACGAAAAGGAGATTTTCACAATGATGATGGATCATTCACATATTCGATGTGCTTGCTAGCTTACGGATAAAATATTTATAGAGAAGAATCAAATCGTGTTGAAAGGTCTAGTTAATACACTAAATAGAACTCTGTAGCCGACGGTGTTGTAGAAAGGTTTACAGCTTCTCGGGGTCTAGTCAGCGACGCCTTATGTCATCGTTGGAGACTACTACTACTACTACTACTACTACTACTACTACTACTACTACTACTACTACTACTACTACTACTACTACTACTACTACTACTACTACTACTACTACTACTACTACTACTACTACTACTACTACTACTACTACTACTACTACTACTACTACTACTACTACTACTACAAGGACTACTAACACCCTCATCCTACTCCCATTCCCACCACCTCTTCACTGAAAAGGAGATATTCACGATGATCATGATGATGATGATGATGGATCATTAACATATTCCATGTGCTTGCTAGCTTAGTGTGGTTATCTTCTGCTAGAGGATGAACCGGTTTCACGGCTGCCGCAGATTGCAGCAGTCCACGAGCGGCGACCAAAGGCTTTATCAGAGCAGATGGTGGTCCAGTTCTGGTCCAGTCCCAGCGCCCCACATCATGGACGGACTGCAAGCTCAAGGGCTCCACCTCCGCTTTGACGGCACTAATCGACGTGTTTAGTTGTCCTCCGCTGCGACAGCGGTTTGACAGCGTGGAGTCTCGTCGTCGTCGTCGTCGATAAACGTGACCACCAAACTGCTGTGGTCAACGGGATGGTGGATGAAGGAAGCTTCTCGGTGTCTAGACATCGACGCCTTATTTCGTAATTTGAGATTTGGTCGCGCAACAACACTTTGGAGATTAATCGTAGCCACAATTCATCATATGCGTCAAACTTCCTGTTTTCTTCAACGCGTAGTGGTCACGCTTCGCAAACCTATTGGACTGATTGCGGACCTAGAACCCTTTGTCCAATTCAACGCGTTAAATAAGCGCTTTATGACCTGTCACTATCATTTTCGAGACACCCGACCTTGAAGCATAATGTTGTAACGAATCGATAATTTTAGCATCTTCCTGGTATCTTCCACACGTTTCGCCACCGCATTCGCTCGATTTGTCAAATTGGAGATTCACTAATTTTTCGGGCATGCCGTTCGCTTCCAGAAATGCCCATAGCGAATCCATGGTGACTTAGTCGAAATTCGATGTATGTGTATTGAAGAAAACTCCACCTCCAATATGCAAATTTACCAGTCGAATATTCTGGATAGTTCCCCCCCCGGAAACCCCTTTTGATAAATAGCATTTTTGGAAAGACATACGGAGTGTCATGAAGCTGGCTCTGTAGAATTTTCCCTACTCTGCAATTATAGCGTCAACAACCTAGTTTCACGATTTTCGATTTCCAGGAGGTTATTCCAAGATTTCCTGACACGACGAATCTGTTGGCAATCCTCGTCCGTCTACCAAGCGTGACATAGCGGTAGGTCGTTCGCGTATTTGAGGAGAGACCACAGTTCAGACGTCTAACGGTTAAAAGCACCACACCTTGTGGAACACCACCTTAATTGGAGGGAGAGATTTCGTTTCGAACTGTAAATGTGCTAGTGACGGCGGGAGAAGTAATTTTTAAGGCAGCTTATCAATCATCAACCAACTCCATCTTCACAACGTTGGGATAAGAAACGAGTAGAAGAGTAGGGGGTATTGTAAAATCTGGCACTTCTTTCAGAGCGCTTCCATTTGGTTTATAAACAAACTGGGAATAGTCATCAACGGTTTTTAGTGAGTTCCCACGATTTAGAGAGGAGGTGCTTCTCAATTACTTTCGACCATACAGCGGTCCCAACTTTAGACGTGCCGTGAAACCTAATTAACAAGGAAAACAATTATCCCCACGAGAATAATTTACAATTTTAGTGGAAATATGAGAAATATCGCGTTGACATATTTTCAGCACAACCGATTCTATCAAATTTCTAATTTTAACCAGGTGAGTAGTTGAAGACATTGGTAATCAACACACATAAACTGTTACTAATTACAGAAAACGAATCGGCTTCGATTAAAAGGTGAACACTTCTCATACTAGATGATCTTGTAGACCTCATTCTTGACGATATTATTAAACAGACATACAGCGTCACACACGACTGCCTCGACCATTTCCTCAAATGCTTGGTATAACGTCTACGTTTCCTATGGACATCCGGCTCTGTGACCACTTCTTTGATGCAAACGTGCATCCGCTGACGCTTCCATGTCCCAACTCATTTCGGAACTGATCTAACCCTCGCCTATCACCAAGACCATCCTCTCCACTAGCACTCAGGACAGTGCTACACCTGAGAGGGGGGTATGTAACGCCCCGGTGTTTAACCACAACACAGCGCGGGATATGAAGGACACACAATGCCAACTGCGCGCCAATAGGACGCCATCTTGTGTCATCCACCTTTAGACGGGGTGGCCGTTTTCTATGACGGCGAAGACTGCAATCTGGTTCATCTAGAGTGAGACCAAACACTCTCCCCTCCAATACAGGATGCCTCACTGGATTTCACAAGGACACAGCCGCCTTCATCCACAGTCGCCGAGACTCGAGCAACTTCCTCCCTTTCCAAGCCAGCGTCGTAGTTTTCCCGTTATGAAGACCCATCCCATTTTTACCCTAAGTCTATATTACCTCTCCAACCATATATAACTGTTTGCATCATTATATCTATTCCTTTCATTTCCATGCGTTTCCTCATTATGGCTGCCTGGTATGTGTACCCACGTTCTACGATTACCGTTACAAAACCTCCAGCGAAGGTTTAACATTTCTTAGGTCAGAATCCCACAATTTGAACAGCTTTATGACCTGTGACTATCATTTTCGAGACACACGACCTTGAAGCATAATGTTGTATCGAATCGATAATTTTAGCATTTAACTAAATTTCTCCGTTTTTAATCTATTTGTACAAATATTCGGAAAAAACAATTGGAAAGAACTTTTAGTGTCTGTAGCCTTCGCAGAAACACTAATCTTCTCAAAAGATGCTCATTTTAATTTATATGTATCATATTTCATATTTTTTTAACTGTGTGTAACTGGAAAGCAATTTTCCTAAATACCTAAAATATGAATACTGAGTCCAAATCATCTCTGTATTTAGGGAATTCGGACTCACTTTAAACCAAGTTTAACAGAACTAAAAGGGTTTATTTGAGTTCAGCGGTTTAACTGCCTTCCGTGAGTAAATGCCATAAAGTCCATTCCTATCAATTCAAGTAGTTGACATCCTTCGCAATTTATCGGTACATTAAAGGCTTTATTGAGCCATTAGTTGAGCAATAAATCATGGTGGTTACAGGTTTATAACATTGCACGAGAGATAGAGACTTTTTGACTTAATCTGGTGATATTACGGGTAGGCGTATCTCTAATTTAAGACGGAGACGAATTACATAGAACCCACCCCCCCCCCACCAACCGAAAAACAGCGGATGAACGTGGGGCATGCAAGAGAATTCAATAATTGAAAGGTTTTAGCGCGTTTTATACACAGTTTGGCTGAAGTAAGGCCAATGAGAACAGTAGGCAAATTGAGCCGATCTTGGGCGGTTTAACGCTGATAAATGTGTGAGTGGATCACGACACGCCCCGCGCGTGTCCAGATCGTACACGTCGCAACGGGTTTTAGGCATCGAGCCTTGTCGGTGTTTACGGCCCAGGTCGGGCCCTAACTTTTGTTTGAACAATAAACAATATTATTCATTCCCGACCTTCATCTTTGGTCATCGTGCCGTTCTGATTTTTGGGCCACGAAGTCATCGAATAACTATGGTGTCACGTCCACGTTGGCTGTTGTTATTTAACAATTCTCCGATAGATACAACATAAAAGGCTATAGGCGACGAACTGAAGCTCAATGAAGGCTTCACTTGAGCCAATGTTTTATAAAACCTAGTCCCCATCAATACAGGTAATTCTCGACACGGCTGGAGACAGCTATCTTGCGCATTTTTTTAAGGGCGCGTGTTATGGAAAAGGCCTTTCAATGGCCGCCATTACGCGTTTGCCAAACTGTGTATACGTCAAGGGTTTAATTTGCCTTTCTTGAAAATTTACCTCGTTTTTATTTCGTTCATTCTTGTTCGATTATTTTACACCTGCTATGTACAATCGCAACTTCTTAAATCATTTTTGTCTGTTGTAACATTTAATGCTGAAAGTTCTGGTCCTCGTGACCTTAACAATGCGAATACCATTATTATTATTATTATTATTAAACAGGACATGTGTGACCTGGCGTGATTCGACAATTTTTTTTTAAATGAGCTCAGGAAAGTGATCAATTTTAAATGTAACGGAATTCGCCACATCCCGTTGCATGTACACACATCTTCAATTATCTTCAAATTCTCGCTTCCAATTGTGTTTGACTTGCACAAAAAAATGTTCTCTTTAATCCCAAATACGAGCATTGCACATTTAATTACAATGTCCATAGACGATGCTACGGGAAAAAAACATGTTAACCTTCACATTTTCAAAAGCCACAAAACCAGATTTACTTCTTCATTTAATACGCATGCAGTTGAACTGCGAAGTTAATTGTCGTTTTGACATTATTGAAGTCAAACCCGTTTTCAAATAAATATAACCTCTTGCGTGCGAACCATATATGTCAAATCCTTGATCGCGTCGCCAATTATTATGAGGAATTATTGAATCCACTTCATTTTCATAACCGATTTGCACATTTTCGTTTTTGTGGGATTCGCATTTGATGCCTGTCCGGTAATTCCCATTCTCTACGCAAAAACAATTCATCCTCAATTTTGGCGACGCTGAAAATATTAATTCAGGAGGAATGGCAGATTCCACCACTGTCTAAATTGCTTACTTCCATTGGACCATGTTATTCTAGAGCTTACGAAAGAAACTTGTATTATTGAGGAACCAGTTTAATGACTTTATATTCCATTGGACAACTTGACTATTTACGAGATCATTTTTTTCTCCTCGTTGATTGTGGACTGCGTCAATGATGATAGTTGAAAGTTAAAGAGCGGGTATCTCAATCGGTACCAGCTTGACGACCTCCTAAGAATACCAGCAACATTCTTTCGCTTTTAAGGCACATGCATCTTCAAGGAAACTAATACAAGCGGTATTTTCGCGCGAACTTTGGCATCCTATATACACGCCCTCAGTGAATAGACGACGCACATTGGAAGTTATTTTAAGAGAAGCCAAGCATTCCATTTATCCTTGACGTATGTTACAAATCATGCATGCCAAATAGTACAATAATAAGAATTTCGCGTTCTGCCTAAATTCTTCCAGATAATATTTTTTTATCTGAATGATGAGTGGTGGTCTCCGACATCATAACTGCCATTCACTCGACCAATCAGAATTACCCCAAGTTGCGAAAGTGGTGTGCGCTTTTGCGATTGCTTTTTTGTACTTCCGGAAAATGAATCGTTGAAATTTCGAGGGATCTGCAACCATCAACGATGAAATAACAATTGCTCTCAATTTGCGAAGTTCATTAAACGAACGCAAACGGTTATTCGTTTAGTGTCCATTTGACGAAGATATTTTTGGATCCAATAAGCACCGTCTACAACCCAAACATATTTCCCGGAATTCTCAGTTTAATTGGGACCGAATCACAAAGAAACAATGCTCGACACGTTGCCCATAAAAGTCCCGGTTCCAAACCCGAAACTCCATTCCGTTAAAACAACGAATTCGAGACTAAAACAAAAATTACAAAAAACGAATAGGAATTTATTCGAAAGTTTAATGAAAACATTAATTGCAATAAAATAATGTGGTTTTCGTCCACACATTCAACGATGATATCCCATCGCTTACAACAACATAATCTCGTTTGCTATTGGACTATTAATGCTCTCCTTCTTCGACGATATTTCATGAATTTTACCATCCTTGCCTATTGTATACCAAGTGACCCCTTCCACCCCTTTGAACTCGTCTTTCTCGATGTCAATTTCTTCCAAAAAAACCCACGGTTTATTCCCACAAGAAGGGTTACATCTCGCAACTCGGTCACTCTTTATTTGTCCAAATTCTTAGTTTCACCAGTAGCAAGAAGTTGGAAACTGTTCAATGATTATTATGAAAATTGTGTGAACATTGAAGCCCGAATTACCCCCACCACTTTGAGTACTATAATGGATTACCGATTTTTTTGTTACAAATAGGTTGGTTACGACTTTTATCTGCTTTCAAGGTGACCCAATTGAACTAAAGAGTTTTATAATTGTGCGGATTCTAAATTCCAATTGATAGAAATCTCTAAACAGTGCTGGTAGTTGTAAGAGTTCTGCATTTCGGGCTAAAATGATTTTCCAACACAAAACGATCGCTATGGTGCTGTTGTAAATCGCCTTCCCGAGTGCAACCGTCTTTGGAGACCACAAATACTCCACTTGCATTACTGCAATCCCTTGTAAGGATTCTTACCGCTGTTGTCGGGCCAACGCACTTTCGTGTTGCCTTCTCTCTTGGTAGAAAAAGGAGACTTTTCATCTCTTCAGCCTACCGAAACAACAGTTTTTTCTCCCGCTGGATGGGCTATTTGCACGATGACCAAACACACGGCCCGGTAGCGATTGGGTGTCGTGAGCCAATCACCTTAAACCACGGCCGCATTCAAGCAACATTAGAAAAATGAAGAGGTTTATTTCAACATCCGATTTTAATAACTGAACAGGCAATTTCACAATGTCGTCGGGGTACATTTGTGGCCTTGAGATGGGCAATTTCAAACGACACTGCACGTAGGCGTTTTTTTCGAGATCGCGCCATCATCAGCCCAGATTGCGCGATTTTGCGAAAAAAGGACTGAAGCGCGTTTGTGAGACAGATTTTCAGACATTTTCATTTGGCGTAAACCCCATCAAGGGTTTACGTGGGCGCGAATTGTGGGCAGTATCGCTTTTCTTCGTGAACGAGGTGATCGGAGCCGCACAAAGAACATAGTCCCGCGGTAGCAATGCGCGTTTCTGGTTGGCCAAGTTGCAACCCTGGACCACATGACTCTGCAACACGAACGCCGTTCACCGCGACAGGCGGATGTTGATTTGGGACGTGACATCAACGACAAAGCTGCTTACCTAGATGCTGCTGCTGCTGCTGTTGCCAAGCTGCTGACATCGCCAAAAACCGCCCGTTGCGTGCAAGGGAGCTTGGCTCCTGGTGTCGTCTAAGGAAGATTGACTCAAAACCCACTCCAAGAGTTTGGCGTGTCAGATCATTGACTTCAATGCCCCCAAAACCCACTAAAGCGGTGGTGGTGACTGCAACTCCTGTCTGATTTAGGCAAACAAAATCCCTCACCCGCGACCCGAAGCTCGGTAGGTGATAAATTATTTAGACAGGACAAAGTCCACGTAACTGTAATTTTTGTGAATTAAGATCATCGGGGTTAAGAGGACATAGCCAGGCTCTTCTTCGGGGCAAAATAAATTTTCATTCGCTTAAAAGCCGCACGTTTGTGGAGTCCAAATGAAAGAAGGTCGAATTAACTGGACCTCCTTTTTTGTTAATCTCGAGAGGAGAAGTTCTTTTCGGGAAGTGTGGGTAGAAGAAGGCTACATCTAATTTGTCACACATCGGGACATCGCTGGAGCCGCACACTTTGACCATTTGCTGGACAGGACACCGTTCAGACCAGGTCCCTACGACTCAACGAGAGACACGACATGAGTTGCGACCAACCAAACTGGCCAGACTCTGTCGAAGTAAGGCGATAGCTAAAAATAGTAAGTCCCCGGGGAAGATGGTATCCCACCTGGTGTATTCAAGACCGATTCATGGTCGATCCCCGTTTATCGTCTCCACACACAGTAATTGGGCCTATCTGCAATTTTGTTTTAGGATTCACTTGGTTCCAGGATTGAAAACAAACGATCATGGGCAACATCAACAATTCGTTAATTTCACCAAAATAATCGACATTTGTAAGCGTGCACGCCAGGAACATTCGCAATATACAATTCATGATTCGTAAATACTAGACCGGCTAAAGGATATATCAATTAACAGATAACGATTTTAAATTCAAAATTTAGGTTTAATTGGACGTTGAAAAAAAAACTCGAATTTGAAAGATATGTCGTGGTGATAATCCGAGTAATAAAACTACGAATCTTCGTAGAAGATTGCGCACAAAATGATTTGGTTATCCTGCGATCGAATAAAGCAAACTTAGTAGTTGAAGGACGTTTATTTAGTGTCGTTGTTTTCAACCCCGAAAACCACAAGTTGTCACAGTAACGTTTAGCACCAGAAAAAAATCATTCAAACAAAGTCCATCATCAGCCACAAAATGGACACCAAAAAACATTTGAATAACACATTATGTTGGCAGTATGACTACTTAAATCGAAATCAGCGACCACCCTTGGCGGTCATCAACATTTTGATCACATGGGACGAAAACAGTCTAGTCTACTCATTTCGATGCAAATTCCAGCATGTAAACAAGGCGTTGATTCATATTGCAGAGGAATTGGAAACCCAGAGTAATGAGAACGGAGGAGATACATTTTAAACAATCAAAGGTTTTTTGAAGACGTTTCTACAAGACTGCGCGAAAAATATCTAGAACAGCACGAGAAAGTCAATGCCTGTCGTCTTATGCGCGGTGGAAAAGCAAGAAACGCGATATCGCGGATATTGGGAATTAATTAATTCAAAATAAGAGGGAAAACATGGCGTCGATTTGTTTAGCCAATCGCGCGCCAGGTTGATTGCTACCGGTTCTACAAAACGAGTGCTTGGTCCAATTGGTCCAATAGTCACGCACACCAACTGTATCTTCACTGGTAGCGCATACAAGTGCTAGAGGAATGTCCAACTTTCGTCAAACTGGTTTAAATGGTATTTGGCGTGGAAAAATACCTTTCAACCCGTCGTCAGATATTCACGAAATATGTTCGAAGGCGTAGCTGACAAAAGTTAATGACGACCATTAGACGAATGGTGCGTGCAACCGCTGAACACAAGACCGTAGCCTACAGGTGCAAGGAGGAACTGTGGATGTTGTTTTAGGGGGTTTAAAGGGGGCCATTGGGCAAATCGACTCCATACGTAGACCCAAGCTAGTCGGAGCGACGTGCGATGTGGAGACACCCGATGGTCGCGAACCAGCTGCCAACAGCATCAAAAGAAACTCTGTCTACCACAGGTTCAGAGTGGTAAAAACGGGCCAGAGAGGAGACTCGGATAATGCGTTTAGTCCTTCTTAAACACTCTTTTCTCTCTCTCTCCTGGAAGGGTTATTTAGAATCCCCAAACTTGAATTTATTTGCATAACAGACTACCGTTTGTTCAACAAGCCCTACTTCTGAACCCCGCCACCCCCACCTGGTCCATATTTCACCCACCAGTCCCAGTTCTCGCCCCGTACACGTTGACATGTCTGGATCCACTTTAACCCTCCCTCGGCGTCCCCCGAAGTCCATTGGCCCAAGAACAGCTGTTTGTCATCCGTCTTTTCACTGGCGGATGGGCTTGGGCGGTGGGGGATGCGATTTCAGACGTTGTTTGTGTCTATCAAGTCCGTAACCACCCACCCACCCACCCAATCGCCCGCCCACCCGACATTTGGGGTGGGGTGGGGGTGAATTAATGAGTGGGTTAGCGGGCATCGGCTGGGAACAGACGAGCGTCAAAGGAACTGCGACGACTTGTGCGTAAACACGGCGAGGAGAGTATAACAGTGACCACCAGATGGCAAGTTTTGAACGGGAACGCCCACCGGTCGTGCAATAGTAGCAGACCCAGCGTATCTCGTCTTACAAAAAGGGGTGAAAAGGGCGACGAAATCCACAAATGCGTTTTGAACAAATTGAGACGGCGGAGTAATAGGTGGTGGTTCGGTAAATCGCAACGGGTAACCTGTAAAAACAAAACGTATCGATCAGCTCATTGGCTGCAACTACAGGGTCTATGAAGTTCAAAGTTCTTTTTCAAATTAAACATCGTTTTCGATGGAAAATATTCATCTGTTGCTTGATATTCATGAGAGAGGGTCGACAATTTATGAATGATAAATGCGGCAAGATTTTTTAAGCCACCAGTTGTAAGCGTACACGAGGAGGATACTTGAAATAAATAAATAAATATATAAATTCTACTGTACATATTAATAAACATTTAAACGGAAAACAAATTTGTCAGCAGCCTCGAGAAAAACAGCCGGCGCTTTGAAACAAACAGACTTTACAATCCAGCTGACCAGACCTCAGCCTAAAAAACAGACAGATTCGCAAGAAAGATGACTCCACAGACTCGCTCTGAGAAATCGCAACTCGAAGGTAATCAAGCCACCCCCCGCCAGTACTAACGAACCATTAACAAATTCTCTCTCAGGCATGCGGGCTTCTGGAGTAATTATCGCCAAGCTACTCGAAGTATTGGTCAACCATGACATACAGCATCACTGTTGGATGACGACGCACAATATCTGCACACCTACTGAAACGAATATGTCTGCCAATTCCACAATCAGCCAGTCATGCAGTCGTTTGAAAACTCTCGATCGCCATATTCCGCCATCTCGAAAATCATGGTTTCTATCGGTGGGTGGGGATTGGTCGATTGATCAACGCTTTCCAAGCTGAACAATTTTCTCCTAACCTTCCAGCATTCGATACATCATATTTTATTACATGCTACATTCCAATACAATGCGCATTTTCCGTGGCCGTTAGGTGGTCTGTCTATAGGGCTCTTGTTGGCGAATTCATGCCAGGCCGAATCCTTTGGAATTGTTGGTGGATACGCGTTGCCGAGCCGTTTTAGTGGCCCAAAGAAAAACCCCGTTATTGTTCGAATTCCCGTAAAGCACAGACGATCGAGGCGGAGTAAAAGGTCCCCCATCTGCCAGCTGTCACACCCACGCATTTCCTCATTCACCAACTTGCCCCATTCTCCGTATAAATGTCAAATCACGCCCTTTAATAAATGAGGCTGTTGAGGACAACTCGGTGGAATACCAGCGTCTTCCTGCTCGCGGAAATTCCAGAAAATCGTAAGGCCAAACTAAAGTGAACTTTGCTACGGATAATGGTTGCGATGCCCCATCCACCAAGCCTTTTGAGCCGTTTGGAGACAGTTGTCTAATAGGAGAATGCCTGGTGATAGACGCGGATGACCCCAAAAAGTGTGAATCCGTCTATGAACTTGGCCCCAGACGTTCGAACATCGCACACCCGGAATACGACCAGGAAGTGAAAGAGGCATAACCAAATTAGCCCAATTAACTGTCCGAACAGACAAAGAATGAGCCATTTGCAAATTACAGCCGCTCTAATTACAATTAGATGCCGTGGGGTATACTAGCGGAGGTTGAGGGGTGTTTGATGCTGACAGCGAACAGTTGTTTAAATGACGATATGGATAGATGAATGATGGTGTAGCAGTAGCAGCAGCAGCAGCAGCTAATAATAGCAGACTAAAGAAGTTTCGAAAAAAACAAAGAAACATGGATCAGATTTTCATCACGAGAAATCTATTATCTACGGCGACGATTCAAAGAAAAATATCGTAAACAAGTAGCATAGGCGACGCCTCGAGGCGAAACCTCTTACAAGTGTACAATTATGGGTTATCGTGCCGAGCGAAAGGAGGCATTTGGGTCATCGACTTCGTTTCCTGCCAGAAGATGCGCCCGCCTTCACGCGGCGATTGGAGGCCAGATCAGAACAGATCGTGATCCAATTAGGTTTACAGCGAGACGCGAAATTTAGACAGTCAGCTCAAATGTTCTGACTTTTTAACCCTTTGTAGGCTTTTTAAAATAATCTCGTTTTCTAGTGGACTGCTTATGCTCTCCATTCAAGAAATCATCGTTCAACGCCACTTCAATAGTTGTTCACTCATCGCTGCTCGTATTTTAGGTGACCCCATCCCATCCCCTCTTTTCAAGTTTATCTACGTGTAAATCTCTTCGACTAATGCGTAGGCTATACCTTTCAATAACCACAAGAACGGCGTCATTTTTGGTCAATCACCAGTCCGCTTTCTGGATTCTATGCAGACCCCAGCGATTGAATACTTCCAATCTCCGTGTGTCTTCTACGGCAGCGTGGATATATTTCACAGACGAAGGTTAGGATGGTGTGGATAGCGGCGCAAAATCCTTGCCCGAAGACTTATCTCCGTTCGGCCGCACCGAATGGAACTCCGTCAACTCGTAGGCAATTCGGTAATTTGGTTGGGAAAGGTGTCCGGAGTATGAGGAGAAGACTCTGGTTTTCGACGTGTTTATCTCCAACCCGACTGCCTTTGCTAAGTATCGATTGCAGGGAGGTAGGGATATCTCCCAGGACAACCAGACATCCGGGTGTGAAGAGATGACCGTCTTTCTGGCGCCTGGATCCTCCCCGCCCGGTTTTTTAGATCTGCCAAAACATGTTCACCGGATCGAATTCCCTTCGGTTTACTGAGGATGCTGCCTCTGACGTATGCAGGCCACCGCATCGAATTGAATCTCAGGTTGAGATCAATGACGGGACACACTACGCCAAAATAATAAGCTCCCGCGAATTCGATTTTCATTTGGGTCGGCGCTTTAAGAAGCCAAAACAAATCGAACAGGAATCCAGAAGGCTGTTGGGAGTTTCTAATTTCACAGTTCGAAAGCAGAAACACGGGGCATGTGAAAATCCAGTCTGCATATCTTCTTGCAGAATAAGTTAAGAAGAATAAAGAAGTAACATCAAGGTAAATTTGCAAGAAAGGCAAATTTAACCCACGAAGTATATAAAGTTTGGCAAACGGGAAATGACGGCCATTGAAAGGCCCTATCCAAAACGCGCGCCAAAAAATATCATATCGAAGTCGTTAATGTGTGTTAGGGGAGATTTCTTACAGATTTTCCAGTTAGCCCACTATAAAAGCGCTCTCTTCACGTGGGTGCCCGTGATTGGCCAATAGACGGCGGACATCTTTCTTTTTCTCAAATTCCGTGTCACGATGGTGTTGATGACTCTGTGTGTCTCAGAGAGCGAGGCAATACGGTATCTCCTAGCCCACACGATACAAATCTCTCTCTCTCCCCAACTTCAATTCTTCGTAGCAACCGTTATGATCCCCCCAAAATTGTCCGAGACTACAATGTGACTTTCTTGTCCACAGGTAAAGCCAACTCTTTTTTCTTTGACATGATGTGGCTGTCCTTTAAGGATCGTATCTACTAAATCGCAGGCTCCCAATCAATAGCCACCTTTTCTAGGTCTCAAACCCTCCGGAATGCCGAGAACTAACATAAATCTCTTTTTAAAAGTTATCTAATAATAATACACGCGTTATGCCGAGCGAAGGCGAAAGTAATTATTTGTTTTCGTTATTTAAAACAAAAAGGTTAATCAAGTCCACCCACCGAACGTAATTAAAGCATCCAGTAAACAACGCAGATTTTATGTTCTATTCCGTCCCCATAACTGACGCAAAAGTTAAAGATAACGGAATTTTGTTTAATCAATTATATGTTATTAGTGTATCTTATCACAAGATCTCACCGATATATTGGCCGGTATAGTTGATTGATGAGACTACCCTCCCACAATGTGAATGAATCTCTATCATACTAACGTTTGAGTGCAGACTTGTGAAAATTACGGTTCTGCCAACAACATATCGGAATCTTGAATAATCATTAATTGCGTTGACTACATACAAGTTGCTACATGTTATCCCAAATAAAACAAAACCGCACACATCCAGTTATTTGTTTAACAAAAGTTTGGCGAGAATAAAAACTCCGAAATTACTTTTAATCTAGTAACGATTAAGCACAAATATTAAGAAACAAATTTTATTTTACGGTTACCACTTCGGGCTAGACTCTCACATTTATTGCTAAACATTACTTGCTGTCGATTTAATCTATTTATAACCCAGCATTGAATGTAGATTGCAAGTGAAAACTCGGCATTGCAATGTCCCTCTACATAAGTATCCATTTTTTCATAAAAATGGGTTATAAAGAAACTCGTAGTCTAGAAAAGATGCTAGAAACGCATTATGGTACAATCCAAGCAGAAATACATACCCCACTATTGATCACCGTTTGGCAAGCGCAGTCCTCGCTCACGTGAAATATGGGGCAATCTGATTGGCTAAAATGTGCGCACATCTGACGACAAATGGCCCAGTTTTCTGCCTCGCTACATAGATAAGGATAAGACGTCTTCTTTCGGATTTATGTAGATATATTTTCCGGAATCGGCCATTTTTGCCACGATAACGATAATTTTAATACGCAGCTAATCAGTCCAGGTAACAGAAGTGGCGAGTTCGGAAAGGCCCAAGCTAGGCATTAAAGTATTTGTGGAATAGTGGAAGCATGAATCCTTCAAGTATTGAAATATTTGTGTTTTTAAAGGGTACATCAAAGAAAAAAACAAATAAATAGCACAGAAGTAAACGTACTGTTAAATTAGTGAACACAGAGTTACAGTATTCTACCATAGTATCACGTCTTTGTATCTTATACTACTGTCTCATAACTACTTTTCAAAATTTAAATCTTTATTATTATTGTTGTTAGTGATTATTAGAGCCATTGACTTAATATAAAGTTCGCATTCGGATCATAGAATTAAGCAGCAATAAGAAAAACTACTAATGCTCCACAAGTGTACGGTAGAGAAAACAGACGCCTATATCTCACAATAACATGCCACATGTTGACACATAAGTCGCTTAATTATTTTAATCAGTGATTAAAAAAAGTAAAGAAAATAATATATGGAAAGGATAAAAACACATTTCTGAAAATAAATTGAAATATTATCTCCGAAGCTTATTATGGAGGTGCAAAAAATGGATACCATTAATAATAATGATAATAAATGCAATAATAATACTGGTAATTGCTTTATCGATGTCTTAAAGCAAAATTAGTTGCATTCTTATCACGAAACAGCAATACCATGTGTTTGCAAGAAATTAAAGTATTCTGCAGAAAACGTTTTAACAATTTTGTGACAAAAAAAACGATGTTAACACACTTAACACTTAATGTGGTTATATAGAATGTTTAAAACGTTTATAGTAACTATCGTCTTTTTGAAATCTGACCACACGCTGAAATAAACCAATCAAATTCCGCAATATTTTCGCAAGTATGTTTTGAGGTTTTCCTATATTTATTAGTTATTCCTCACCTAAACCACCCCATCACTGGCACTTATACATGTGTAATTCGGTATGTTTCGCCAATATTATAGCAGGATGCAATTTATTTGGGTAATGCTCACCGTGTGCAACGTTTTCCTTTTAATATTATATTTACCTAAGTATTTCACGTATCGATGGTAAGGGTTGCTAACCCTTTATTTACCTATTACAAGGTATGATTAGACTTAAATTTGTCACGTGTCGGAGGAATGGGGGGAGCGAGCCGGAGTATTCTCAGCCGCCGTTAGAACGTCTTATCTGTTCTCCCTCACGGTTCGATATATGTAGTGATTGCCGAGGCTCAATTTCCTTGCGTTTTCTTCACGTCATTCACCCCAGACGGGTTCGATTGATGAATCTCAAACAAACCAACGCACAGTCAGGTTAAAAACTGACGCACACATTCGTTATCAACATATTTCAAACAAACAACAACGATATAGAAACGTGAAGACATTCATTTCGTAGTTATTGTTCACTAATTCCACAACCGCCTGGCGTGTCTTCTGTTTTCAAAGTTGTCTTAGCTATTCCCAATAACAAAACAGTTATATTTACCTCGCTACTTATTGGTAACAAGCCACGCACTAGAAGACCGCCACAATCTCTACGAATGTGCCGCAATCTAATTCAATGATATTCCGCTTTCCTATTTATTTTATTAAAATCACGAATACCAAGCCAGTAGTTATACAAAAGAGTCTACATCTGTCGTCATAGTAAAATCACAAGAAAACCTTTAAATTGTATTTAGGCAATGCTTCCCGGCGTGCTGCGTTCCTGTCCAAAGTGCCATCAAATCATCGCGATTTCCACACGCGGCAAGAAGTTTTACCCGAAATGGCGCAATCCGTTTAATCTTACCGACTTTGATAACGTCACTAAGGCGGCGCCATCCGTAAACGAGCAATGGTCATCCGAGTGGTCCTCCACAACTATTGTCCCCAAAGAGTTGAAAGCTTTCGACATCAACAGGCTGCCTCATCACCTGGCTGCCCGCCACAAGGGCATTCCCGTTGAAGTTAAGTATCCTCACGAGAAACGGGGTGGCTATCGTCGGCGTCTTTTTGGACTCTACGGTCTAGCGAGTGGAGTCGACCCGCGCGAGCTGTTCGACTCTCTGGAAGACCTGAACTACCAGAAGGAACTCCGAAAGCGCCTTGAACCCGACGTTAGTGAATTCAAGAAAATACTAGCGGAAGAGAAGGCCGCAAAGGTCGCATTGCATGGAGAAACGTAAGCGATTACTTATTGACTGGCCTATTGCTGACCTACAGGCTGGGGCTACCTAACGGACTGCTTTTTGATTACCCAGAATTCAAAAAATAACGGAGAACTTGAATCGACTGCCCGGTATGCTGGAGAAGTTCCACGCCAATCAGGAAAAAAAGGCGGCTGCGTCGAAAGCTGTGGACGAGAAGAAGAGACAGCTTCTTGAAGATGTAAGAATTTTTTTTAATCTTCCGCCTCTTTTTCAAGCTGGTATCGATGTGCCGCCTGCAAGACACTTTTATTCGAGGAGTTCCATGAGAACGAATTTTTGGGAAATTCTATTTGTTTTCACTATGGCCACACGCCCCACGGATGTCCGACGTACTTTAGACGCGGTTGGGAGATACCCCTAGAGGTTCTAAATCGCGGCAACCACAGCGGCTGATTAGCGTCCAGCGTCAGCCCTAAAAATACCCCCGATGGTGTAGCGATTAGAATATGACAGAAACGGTCGTCTCTGCTTGCCTCTTCAAGTATTTGAATCCGCCAAAAGACGCCCAAGGTCGCTTTCGACGTTGTCGGAGATGCCAAGGTTGCGTCTTTATTATCAGCTCCAACCTTGGAGTAGGAGGTGGAGACCAGTAGTAGTAGACGTAGTCTGACAAGCCCCGGAGAAAGTTTCGTGTCCAGCCAGCTCGGTGCTGGAACGGTTGAAGGGACACCGTCAAAGGTGACATTAAACGCTTAGGCCCGTAGTCTGTCTAAAGACAATTCGCTCCGAACTGCCCTCGGATCACCGTGGAGTACAATTCGTAGTAGATGGACGAAAGTGGGAGAGCAAGAAGTGCCTGGGGACCGAAGACGTTACTGAGTGGAGGAAGGAGTAGGATGCCTGGTTTGGGCACTCAGTTGACTGCTTGCTCGAGGTAACGTTGAAGTCGTCCTTCGATTCAGCCTCCTTTGCCATTTTGCGGGCGTACGCGGAAATCACGGAAAGGTTGAAGGGGCTTCCGCGGAATCAAATTAGAGCCAGTCTAGGAGATGTTGGTTCCCGCGCGAGTACTGTGTTATTGGACAGACCAATTGGAACCCCTTGTTGGACAGATTTGTCTGTAGGCCCGCATCTGATAATAGCAGTAGCTAGAGTTTTCGCCGGGTACCTTAGTATGGCGTAAACCTAAGTTAGGTAGGCAACGTTGATTCAGTAGTTGTGTAGCGTTCGGGAGTTGATGCATTGGCAAAAAGTGTCCAAAAGCGACCTGACATTCCAGCCGCCGACGTGTCGATTGGTGTGATGGCTGAAGCTTCCTGCGGGGTTCAGTAATAGGGGGTTTGCAGGTGTCAATGCGTTTTATTAAAGCCACGAGGACCACGTTCTTCAGCACAAATAGCCTTTGTTGGCGTTTAGAACCTCGTAGTCATTTTCTGGATCTGGTTCAACTCTTGTTTCAGGCACGGGAACGGTTCGGCTATTACGTGGACCGACGCGATCCGAAGTTTATTCGACTTTCCGAAGAGCGTCAGGAGGAGTCGAAGATGGCCAAGCGGGCGTCCACCAAAAAGAAGAATTAGTTTTTTTATAAAGAAAGAACGATTTACTTATAATACAATTCAAACTTCCTTCTCTGTTAATTTCCTCCGGGCGGCGGTTAAAATACTTGCTACTATCAAGTTGTGAGTAGAACTGTTTCGAAAAATGAGCTCAAGGTCGACGGATTTCTACATAAAACTATTTATTGATTTTAATAACAATTTGTCAGTCATACACGCTGACGAAATTGGTAAACGTCAACTGAAGTCGAAGCGGTTGAAAGTCAGTTTTATTTAAAGCCGAGGCGACAAGACAATTAATGAACTTAAGAGCGACTTTATGGAAGTTGATTCCGACGGGGTCGAAAACTGAAGCTTTAGACAACGTTTTTGATGTTCTTATAATCTCGAGGAATTACATGAGCATGTTATTCTCTGAACTTCTCTACTCATTATGAATGATGTAAATGTAACTGGCCATGGACCATGTTGTCTCGGACTGAAGATGTTTT
>JAPUBX010002278.1:0-25015 GCA_028672205.1 Proteocephalus fallax | reverse complement strand
GGGAGATCACATGGTGTTTTGTAGCGCATTGTAAAACAAATCAGATGAATTCGGTTATGATGCATTTTAGTCGCCATTGTTCGAGAAAGCACCAACTTCTTGCCGATAACACTTTTGATCTCCTTGAACATGTTCTGTCGGGACTTATTTATAATTTTTTCCATCAAACAGAACATCTTGTCTCTATTCTTCGAGGGTGCAACGCAGCATATAGTGAGGTTGTCCGTAAATGTTGTGACAGCCACGCTCTTAGGGGACGACCGTTTTGCTTTGTAGTAATCTGAGCGAAAGGGGGAAAGGACGGCGCCATGTTGCTCAGCGCAGTTTCGTTTTCGACTCTAACACACTGATGTCGATGATGGTAGTATTTTGACGCCAACCTTTCAAGCAGACGAACCAGATTCTTACGCGAGGCCTTGCCACTGCCATCATCTTGGAATGGCTAAAAGCGTTAATTTATTGTCTTAGTCCAGGCGGATCGTAATCGCATCCCTAGAGCTATTCGACAGTATTGATAAAGGATTGCTGCTTTTATTATATGTCTGGGTTAGAATGCTCAGGTTGGATGTAAGATATTCCGAATTCGCCGTCTAGTCATTAATAGTGATGATACTCTTGTGGCGCTCTTCCAGTGAGCGTATCCTTACCCGAGGAAACATCCACCATTGCTGGGGTTTCGTAAAATAAACAATTTAAGGCGAGCATGTCCCAGATAATCATATTAGCCATAATACGCTTCGAATGGAAAGTATATGCATACATATATATATTGTATAGAAAGATTGATAGTTAGATGATGTAGGTATTTCGACGAGTCCTTTTCGAAGGTAAACCGTCGGGTTTGTCCATGTGTTTGGAGAAGGGGCGTCCTGTCGACCGGAGGCAAAAACAGCTGGGCCAATGAGGTTGGAAGTGGGACAGATATTTGACCCAGTTTGGATAGACCAGATTGGTATTAATCAGACCAGCATTGAGACTAAGCATCCCGTGAAAATAGTGCAAAACGATGGCGACAGCTTATTGGCGAATGCTGAATATCGTGACTTCTTTAAATCTGCGGGTATACCTAGCTAAGCAATTGGACTTTCAACTATAAAAGAGGAGAAGTAACGGCTTTCTGTAAGACTAATTTTAAATACAATGGGAAATATTTTAACGCCCGTGGGGTCCCGTGAGGTATGAGACGAATTTTATTCGATTTATATGATGAATTCTTATAAGCCTTAATCTGCTCTTTTCTTCGTCAGGAGTTTGAGACAACCATTACGGAAAACCAATCGGTTGTAGTGTTTTTTCACGCACAAAGTTGTCGCGATTGCATTTAGATTATGCCGGAAGTGGACAAACTTATCCCAGAGAACTCGACAGGAGTCTTCATTAGTATTGACATAGATGAGGCAAAGGTAAGTATACCTTACCTTTTTTGTTGCGTTCAATGTGTACATATTAAATTAATATCACTTATGTTTGTAGGACATTGCCGAGAATTGCGATGTGACCGTTACGCCGACGTTTATTGCCTTCAGAGATGGGGAGAGAGTTGGTACTTTAGTTAGTTCCAACAAAGAGGAAATTAAAACATTCTTTCGACAATATTGAAACGAATAATATCTTAAGATGTCGGTAATAAATGCGTACCGTTTGGTTTTATTGATTGTTGGTTGTTAATGTTCTTGAACGTGAAATGTGTGGGTGTTCCATTGAACTGCATTAAATATATGCTTAAGCTGACCGGCCATATTAGCGAAGTCATTTCCTATTGTAAATTAAAACGTGGGATATCGTGAAATCGTTAGATACTTGAGACAGCATTCAGAGCGGGATTTTACAATTTGTTTGATTTCTGGTGGATTTCGTGGAGGACTAGGCGCACACGTCTCATCTACCCATCTTGTCATTGATTGACGACCATCCTCGTGCTCTCCTGATTATAATAAACCGTTTTATCCCTCACGACGTCAAATAAGCTACTTCTTAGTTTCATGGTATTATATATTTATTGTACCGGTGATGGAATATTTTAGCGCATCCGGGATTGGATCTTCAAATTTGGTTGATTTCGTCCGGTTATCCAAGCACTAAACACCCCGATATTCTCTTTTTTCAATGCACGTTGAGTACACGATGTCTATTGGGCCGTGTCTGTAGTGACCTTTAACGTCCATTTTGAATTCGCTGAAAAATCGCTCTGTCAAACTCTATTCTGTTTTATAGGAACAAACCTAATTATATGTGGTCTGCGTTCTCATTTTGGCCACAAAGCCCACCGATGGAACACTTGTGTACACGCGAATTTCCAACAGTTAAATATAGAATAATAAAGTGATAATATCTTTTATCGTCGATTTCCCAGTTACCAATCCGGACAATCACAAGACGGAGTGCAGTTGGATCGATGGTCGAAGACACTTATTTATTTTAGACTATGGACGAACCTGTGGAATAAGGACGATTTATTTAATTTATCGGCGTACGCATACAGATGTGTCCAGTACATGGAATTAGTTTTATAGAAACAAGTGTTGTTGTGATTGAGCCAAATGCCACGTTTTTCGTGAGATTAATACTGCATAATGCGGGCTTCTATGTGATCCGAACTTTTGGTAAGCAAAGCAGTTGAGCAATTTTCCTCTCCGGGGCTTTACAACGCGAAAATCCACGGGTTCCTTTTCATAAAATTTAAAACCAGAATAAACTATTCAATTAATACCGCATCAAAGACATAATTTTGGTTTTAAAAAACTGGCCAATCCTCTACGTGCAAATATACCTTTGGTTTGACCGATATTACAGACAATTCATCTATTATACATTCAGGGTTAATTCAACCCTCCATACAATACTATCACATTTGGCGTCGCAACAATGTCAAAAATGAACCTCGAATCCTTATCAGTAAATGTAACTTCACGAGAGGTGTCGGACTATTTTGAACGTTTCGAAATTTGGGCTATAACCCAAGATAATCTCGCTGAAGAATAGAAAGCTGCTTAAAATCTGTCACCGGGAGATTTCTCCGTATGTCACCCAGCTAGTCAATCATTCCTAAGGAAAATGCTCCTTTCCTTCGGAATGGAGAGATGTCGCTTTAACACCAATTCCGACACCGGCCAATGGTTCCGCCGGACCTGTGAAGTACAGAACTATGGCCAACTCATCCGTGTGGTTAAAAGTTATTGAGAAGCACCTCCTCTCTAAATTAGATGACACGCTTAAAGCTGGAGATTACCCTTTTCAGTTTGCTTATAAATCAAATCGAAGCACTCTGGACGCCGTGGCGACGTTATCGCACACCCTCTACTCTTCACTTGATGCCGGAGCGAAAGCCGTCAAAGGAGTTTTCTTGGACTTCTCCTCTGCTTTCAACACTATCTCACGCTCCCGCATCCTTTCTCAACTATGTGAAGATGGCGTTGAAGGATGGTTGATTAATTGGCTTCAAAACTATTTTTCTAATCGACGTCAATATGTTAGAGTCGGAAATTAAGCATCCACCTCCTTGCCAAATAACTGCGTTGTACTACAAGGCGCAGTGCTATCTCCCTTCCTTTTCAACTATTACACGTCGAGACTTCGGTCCCCTAACGACGCGACACTTATAAAATACGCGGATGACTTGACCTTATGCCATGCATGCAAGACGGGTGGTGATACTCAACAGCTCGGGCAGGCACTCACTGGGGTACTCGAGTGGTCTTCGGAGAATGGTCTTTTGCTGAATGCATCAAAATGCATCTATATTACATTTTCCCTGACAGCCAATGTTGACACTCCCGAAATCCCTTCACTCCGTAATTTCGCAACGATCTCAAAATCTTAATTCCTCGGCGTTATTTTTAACAGTCGGTTATCATGGAGTGATCATGTGTATGCCGTCTTTGATAAATGCCGTCGACTCTGCTTCCTTGTTCGTCGAGACTTGACTTAAGCTCTAGCCACATGAAAAAATTTGTCCATGCCTGTATAATTCCCCTCATTGTATATTGTTCTCCAATAATATTCCGCGGCCTTAAATGTCCTGACTTTTAAACCCTTCATAGACTTTTTAAAATAATCTCGTATTCTAGTGGTCTGCCTATTCTCTCTATTCAAGAAATCATCGTTCAACGCCACTTCAATAATTGTTCACTAATCGCTGCTCGTATTTTAAGTGATCCCTCCTATCCCCTCTATCCCAGTTTATCTGAATGTAAATCTCTTCGACCAATGCGTAGACTATACCGTTCAATACCAACAAAAACACCGGCATATCGCAATTCGGCCATTTCCTATTTGTCCTGATTTTTATTATAACCAGAGCAGGTGAAACAGGAACTAAAAGAAAATGTTCACATCTAATACTTGTCATATTGCCTATTTTTACTGCTGAAAGTTTTGGTCCTCGTGACCTCAATAAAGCCACTTCAATTATTATTATTATTATTATTATTATTATTATTTTCTGAATGCAATTGTAAAAGATGCTTATGCTCTGGAGATAAAGTTGATTTATCCGGATATTCCTATTAAAATGCACTCGCCAAGATCCAGGAAGCTATTATTCAGCATGTTCAGCCTATAGCTTTTGAGGCTGCTGAACGGAGCAAATTCCATACTATCATGCGAAAATCCGACCAAAGCATCCGAGTTTTATACTTCTACTTCAGACCCAGGCAGCAAAATGCAACTTTGAAGCTCAATTAGACACGCAATTGCGCGACTGTTGAATTGCAGGCATCAATGATCCAAATCTCCGAAGACAATTACTATTACTTAAGAACCCTACATTCCAAAGTTTTCGTGCTATATGCGAACATTTCGAAGATGTCTCGAACATTATCAAAAACCTTTCTATTCGAGATCCCGTGTTTCACTCTATCCCTAGGAGACCAAACGCGCGGATATTCCAAAATCGCAAAACCAAGACAGATAATTCATTCAATACTTGTTATTCGTGTGGCAAATTGCATTCACGGGAGCAATGTAAATTCCGTGATGCGAAATGCTATAATTGTGGCAAAATAGGCCTCATCAAATCGGTCTGCAAATCCAAGGTTTGTGCGATGACTGACGATTCAGAACCGCAATATATCCGATTTGGCTCTGATGAGTTCTAGCAGTCAGAGCGGTGGCCATATTTCCAAGGAACTAGTTAATTCACTCCCATTTTGACACCACTAAAATCCGACGGTTGTACACCAAGGATGTGTGGTGATTACAGGATGACACTCAATCGCCGATTGTTACAGAAGACATGCACTACTCCTGAACCAGAAGACATCCTCTGTAAATTCAAGGGGTCGAGTTTCTTCTCCAAAATTGATCTAATCGATGCCTACCTACAGATTTCACTGGACGATGAATCCAGTTTGCTGACAGTTATTAATACACCCTTTGGGTTTTTCAGGTACAACTTTCTACCCTTTGGCCTAAATGTTGCCCCGGCTATTTTCCAGGAGTGCATTAATGGCATATTGGATGGCTTTAATGGTATTGAAGTTTACCAAGATGACATTTTTTCCATGGTGTCAGCAGGCATGATCATGTAGAGAGACGCCTCCAACTATTCCGACGCGTTTTCGAGTATAATGTGGCGGTTAATCCGTCGAAATGGAAATTTGCCGTCCAAAGGTTTGATTGCCTTGGTTTTACTGTCGATAAGTCTGGTTTTTACCCAGACAAGAAAAGACTGAATTCTTTGGTGGAAATGCAGTCCCCGTCGAATTGCAGTCAATTACGCTCTATTATGGGAGCCATTCAATACTATTCGCGGTTTATACCGCATTTTGCTGGTATCGCTGATTGCTTATTCGAGCTTCAGAATGCGCCAACTTTCCCATGGAATTCAATGCATGAGCAGACATTACGAAAGTTGCTCGCTTTTTTGAATTCAGAAGCTATCCTACAACCGTTTGCACCAAGAATACATTCAACACTGATTACTGATGCGTCGCCCTCCGGCATAGCTGCCGTGTTGGAGCAAGAGGGCCGACCTGTTGTCTGCATATCACGGCGGTTGTCCACAGCTAAACGTGGATACGCCCAAACGCATTGCGAAGCCTTAGCGGTTTTCTTGGCTGTGATGCGGTTGCATAAATACTTATTCGGCAGACGATTCACGATTGTGTCTGACCATGAACCTTTGAAATTCATTTACAATCCAAGTCATTCATTGTCAAAGGCTTCTGCAGCTATGGTGCAACGGTGGCGTCTCGCTTTGAGCGCCTATACTTATGGCGTGGTTCATCGGCCTGCCAAACATATCCAGCATGTCGATTACTTATCCAGAACTGCTACTACAGAGGAGATTACGGAAGGCTCGTCTCTCCTGCTACAACCACTGCCTGTGAGTCGCGATGAGCTCATCTCGGAGACGCGATTGGCATTCAAGAGGATTCTAACAGCACTCATTAAGGGCTGGAATTATGCAGACAAAAAGAATTTTTCAAATTTCTAATCTCGGAGGGACGATTTGGGTTCCACTCCAGAAGGTCTTCTATGTTATCAAGACCGTATTGTGATACCACCAGTGCTGCGCAAATCTGTTCTTGGCGATCTGCACTCCGGTCATCTTGGTGTTGATAAAATGAAGTCATTGGCAAGAATTTCATGTTGGTGGCCGGAACTTGAAGCCGGTATCCGGCTAACGGCTGCCAGGTGTGATGGCTGCTTGCACAAGTTGCCCTCAAGGCCTTCTAAATGGTCTCCATGGCCAGGGTCCTGTGCGCCATGGCAACGAATACACGCTGATTATTGTGGACTATTTCTCGGCAAATGCTATGCTCTTGTCGTGATCGATTTATTTTCACGTTGGCCTGAAGTATTTCTGACGACCAGTGCTAATGCTGGCTTCACCAAATCGGTGTTTCGGAAGTTATTCAGCTGTGAAGGCATTCCACTCGTTTTGGCTACGGATAATGGTACACATTTTACCGCCGACTATTTGGTGAATTGTATCAAAGGTCTCGGTTGCCGGCATTTGCTCACGGCTCCCAGACATCGTCAGTCCAATGGCTTAGCAGAGAATAGACGAATTGTCAGCATAACCGGTATAACTCAAACAGTTAACCGAGACCTTTAATGAATGAGAACTCGTGCAGCAAAGTGGAATAGAATATTCTTAAAAGTGCGGTAAAATACTCAGCATAGTAAAACAGAATGAAAGGTTACACGGTTAAATGTAGCAACCACCACAGTGCAGTTGAATCAATGGTCGAAGCTATTTATTTTTGAGACAATGGACGAACCTGTGGAATAAGTACGATTTATTTAATTTATCGGCGTACGCATATATATGTGTCCAGTATATGGAATTCTGTTTATAGTATCGGCTTTCTGTTAGACTAATCACGATGGCTGGTGAGGGTTTCGCGCTCGTGAGGTCCCTTGGGGTATGAGAAGAATTCAATTTGATTTATATGATGAATTCTTAGGAGCCTTCATCGTCTCTTTTCTTCTTCTTCTTCGGGAATTGGAGGACAACTAATAGATTGTAGTGTATTTTAATGCAAGAGGTCGTGGCCCTCGCGCCGGTTTAAGCTGCAACTGAAAAAAATAATCCCGGAGAACGCGACAGTTAACGCCATACAGGTTTACATGGATGAGCTAGAGCAGTGTTTCTCAATCTGTGTGTCGCGAGATTTTTGAAAAATATTCAAAAATGCTGGGGTTTTTGAACTCCGACATTTTTTTTCTAACTTATAATTCAGCTTGTATTTAAATTCAAATAGATATACGTTCATATTTGAATCTTAATTTCAGTCAGTTTTGAATCAAGCTATTAAAGTAGTGAACTTCATCAAGTCTCGGCCGCTTAATTCAAGAATTTTCGCTCAACTCTGTAATGCCATGTATTCCGACTTCAAATCGCTGCTTTACCACACCGAGGTTCGCTGGTTGTCAAAAGGAAAAGCTTTGAAGCGTCTCGTTTATCTCAAAATAGAAGTAATTTCATTCTTGGAAGTCGAGGATACAAATTTTGGATTCGATCTTCGTGACGAGATTTGGTGGCTCAAAGTTCAGTTTCTCTCTGATCTGTTCGACAAACTGAATTCTCTCAACTTGAGTCTCCAAGGAACATCAGAAAACATTATCTCATCGACATGCAAACTGAAATCGTTTGATGAAAAACGGACGCTATGGAAAAGCAACGTTTCGAAGGGTATTTTTGAATGCTTCACTTCCGTAAACGAATCTCAGTTGAAGAGCAAAGTCGCTGATGACATCATGTCCACACTGACAAGTCTTCAATTAGCAATTCACCATTATTTTCCATCACTTTCTATCGACGAATATGACTGGGTGATCAACCCGTTTGGAAGCAACGAGAAGAGGAAGAAGAGCTGATCGAGTTGAGAAATTCCCTCGACTGGGATTCGCCGAAAAACGTTTGGACGAATTTTGGCTCTCCCTGAAGCAGTTGTTTCAAGCTCTCAGTTTGAAAGCAGTCAAGATAATTTTGCCGTTCGCGTCTTCATGGTTTTGTGAATTCGGATTTTCAGCTTTGACTGAAATCAAATCAAAAAAGAGAGCGCGACTCCTTCGACTTGACGACGAAATGCGTGTTTGTTTGTCAACATTAGAGCCACGTTTCAACCTTATTTGCTCTCGAAAGCAAGCCCACCCATCGTATTAAAAATATCAACGTTGAAAATAAAGTTTAACCAAAATATGTTTTTATTACTCAAGGTGTGTCGCGAAACTTTTCAGGTATCCCAAGTGTGTCGCAAGTTAAAAAAGTTTGTCGAGAATTTCAATATTACCGCGATACTGGCGTTTATTTCTACAATTTTCAAACGAATAATATCTTGAGCTGTCGGTAATAAATGGGTACCGTTTGGTTTTATTCGTTTTTGGTTGTGAATGTTCTTGAACGTGATATATAAGGGGGTTCCATTGGACGGCATTTAATATATGCTACTGCTTATCGGGCATGTTAGCGAAGTCATTTCCCATTGTAAATTAAAACGTGGAATATCGTGAAATCGTTAGATACTCGAAACGGCATTCGGAGCAGGATCTTACAATATGTTTGATTTCTGGTGGATTTCGTGGAGGACTAGGTGCACACGTCTCACCTACCTATCTTGTCGTAGATTTACGACCATCCTCGCGTTCTCCTGATAATAATCAACCGTTTCATCCCTCACGACGTCAAATAAGCGACGTCTTAGTTACACGGGATTATATATCTATTCTACAGGTGATATCGAATATTTGAGCGCAGTCGTTTCCCCCTGTTATAGAATTCCTTTACAAATTTGAACGTTCACTATCGCGAAATAGCGTAATACTTGAGGCAGCATCCTGGATTAAATCTCCAAATTTGGTTGATTTCGTCCGGTTATCCAAAAACCAAACACCCCGATATTCTCTTCTGAAAAATCGTCGTAAGCGCCCTCTGGAGTTATCAATGCACATTAAGTACACGATGTCTATTGGGCCGTGTCTGTAGTGACCTTCAACGTCCATTTTGGTTCAACGAACACACCCACTGAATTCGCTGAAAAACGGCTCTTTCAAACTCTATTCTGTTTTAAAGGAACAAACCTGATAATATGTGGTTTGCGTTCTCATTTTGGCCACCAAGCCGGTTTTATGAAGGAGATCTCGCGTTTCATGAACTCCCGTTCGATTCGTGTTACGCTGCCAATTGCACCACTTGTGTACACACGAATTTCCAACAGTGAAATATAGATTCATAAGGTTATAATATCTTTTATCGTTGGTTTCCCAGTTACCAATCTTGACAATCTCACGACGGAATGCATGTGATAGAATTATATGGAGGGTTGAATAAACCCGTAATAGAGAATAGACAAATTGTCAGTCTAACCGGTATAACTCAAATAGCTAACCGAGGCCTTTAATGAATGAGAACACGTGCAGCAAAGTGGAATAGAATATTCTTAAAAGTGCCTTACAATACTCAGCATAGTAAAACAGAATGAAAGGTTACACGGTTAAAGTTGGCAACGACAACCTCCACGTTGTTGCAGCAGCTTCGATGGCATAGGGTAGTCGACCGGAGTCGTATTAGCCGGATCAGCTGGTTCAGAAGGATGGGAATCAGTAACGGGCACAGCTGGTTCATCGAATCGTCGCAGTTGTCATCATCTTCAGAGGAAACCTCTAATGCGTCGAATTTCGCAACCCTGCTTGGCTCCATCGGCTTGTCGCCACCGAATTTAAAGAAAGCGTCAAGAACATTGTCCACAATGACTGGCGACGGCATTGCGTTGGGGTGACATCGAAATCGCAGCGTCCTTTTCGGGGAAAAAAGTGACGCATCACCATGTTTGACGTCAATTACTTCGGTGACCTGATACCTCTTAGAAATCGAAAGTGACGCCGATGGTGTGTGTTGGTAATAAGCGATGCCATGCATTTCGAATAGTTTCCTTTCCGAAAGAAGGCGTGTGGGAAGGATATTCAAATAATACACCGGTTGCTCCATTTGGGACCGCAGATACAAAATGGAAATTTCTGAAATAAAAGTATCCGTATTAAAGAGGGATGGAATGGAACGTGGCTAAACGGACTGAATTTGTAAACATATATAGTTTGAGACCTAACCCACCAAATGGAATCAACTGGGTTTGCACCTCAGCCTTCAATGGAAAGACAAAAGAAATCACTTCCCGAGCAGTTGGACACCAATTCCACAGAAAACGAACCAAATAAAAGGCCCGCCACAAAATCCAAAATGCCGATTTCAGCGCGGCCGAAAACACCATCCCGACGATAGCGCGCATGCCAAATTCTAAAGGGAAAGTCCAATTTAATAGAGCTTCAACATTTATGGCCGCAGAGATTTACACAACGAACGCTCACTCTTTGCAGTAATAAACATATTAAAAAGTCCTAAAATCATTATAATGCACAGCCAGTGTTTCAAGAAAATTATCGCTAACGGAAAAAGCACTTCGTAGACTGTGTCCGCAACGAAGGAGACTATTTCGAGGGTAAAACAAGTGTCCCGGGCACAAGACGTTATAGTGACGATTGACGTAGCACGGATTAGGCACCCTGGAGTTCGAAATTATCGATTGGTTCACCCATTTCGCGTCATGTGGCCCGGGGTTCTTCGACCAATTTCGCGCTTCCATGCATCCCAGAAAAAAGTAGACATGGCAATGGTGCTGCGTTACTTTCGTCTACAAAATAACGCCGTGATGTTAGCTCGTCCTGCTAATAAGAAGTTGCCAGACATTGCAGAGGATGAACTGGACCATTTATCACGATTTGTTGCTGTTACGTTTAAGCACCTCGCGTTTGTGAATGAAAATCAGGATGGTGTCTTGCAAAATGATGGCAGAATAAATTAATAAAATAAATAATTTTTACGCTTTATTAAGGTCACAAAGACCAGAACTTTCAGCATTTAATGTTTAACAGGAATGGAGGAAATAACAACGAGGTAATGGCGGCCATAGAAGGCCTTGTCCGCGCGAGACAGTTTCCGCCACCCGGCCTCCAGGTTGCTAGATTACAAGCGCACGCCACTACGCTCGCCACTACGCTTACAAAATGATGGCAGCAAGGCGATTTGAAGTTCCACCCGATTCCAGTGCCGCCCGGCATTCGCTGCCTAAGTTCCGCCTTAGTTCCGGCGATCAACAGGAGTTTCAGACAACCATTAAGGAAAACAAAATCGGTTGTAGTGTTGTTTCATGCACAATTGTGTCCCGCTGTCGATGAGATTATGCCGCAACTAAACGAAATTATGTGGGTGAACTCGACAGTTCTCTTCATGAAGCTTGACATCGATAGGGTAGAGGTACGTATACCTAACCTTTTCGGTTCCGTTCAATGTGTACATTGTCAATTAATATCACTGTATGTTTGTAGGATATTGCCGCGAACTGCGATGTGACCGGTTACGCCGACGTTTATTGCCTTCAAGGATGGGAATGAAGTTGGTCGTTTCGTTGGTTCGAACAGAGAGGAAATTGAAACATTCTTTCTCCAGTGTTCAAACGAATAATATCTTGAGTTTTCGGTAGTAAATGTGTACCGTTTGGTTTTATTCGTTGTTGGTTGTGAATGTTCTTTAACGTGAAATGCGTGGGTGTTCCATTGAACGGAACTAAATATATTCAACTGCTGATCGGGCATGTTGGCGAAGTCATTTCCTGTTGTAAATTAAAACGTGGGATATCGTGAAATCGTTAGATAGTTGAGACGGATCTTACAATTTGTTTGATATTCCCGATATTCTATTCTGAAAAACCGTTATAAGCGCCGTCTGGAGTTTTCAATGCACATTGAGTACACGATGTCTATTGGGCCGTGCCTGTAGTGACCTTAAACACCCGTTTTGGTTTAACGAGCACACCCACTGAATTCGCTCAACGACGCGCGAACGCCTTAACGGATCTGTCAAACTCTATTCTCTTTTAAACGAACAAACCTGATTATGTGTGGTTTGCGTTCTCATTTTGACCACCAAGCCCGCATGAAGGAGATCTCGTGTTTCATGAACTCCCGTTCAATTTGCGTTAAGCTGCCAATTCTATCACTTTTATGGAACACTTGTGTGCACGCGAATTTCAAACCGTGAAATAGAGAATAATAAAGTAATAATATCTTTTATCGTCGGTTTCCCAGTTACCAATCCGGACAATCACAACAGGGGTGCAGATGGTCGAAGAAACTTATTTTTAAGACTATGGACGAACCTGTGGAACAAGGACGATTTGTTTAATATATCGGCGTACGCATTTATATTTTTCCAGTACATTGAATTCGTTTTATGGATACACCTTAACAAAATATTTGTAGATGAGCTGTTCAGAACATCAAAACCCGGTGACCTCTGGAAAAATCTTAACAGATTGACAGGAACCCGCCGCCCACATCTACCAAGTGGTGCCCTAGACCTTGATGCTCTGAACGATGGCTTTATCTTCAAATCCGCTGACCATTCCGGGGTACCTCTGGTTGGATCTCTTAATCCCAGCGCTTTCCTGCCCGCTCACGAATCCTCTATCGCCAAATTTTGGCTGGCCTCAAGAACTCCACCGCGGCTGGTCCCGACAGGGTCGCCCCAGCGATTCTTAAAATCTGTCACCGCGAGATTTCTCCAATTGTGACCCAGCTTGTAAATCATTCGTTAGGGGAATGTTCCTTTCCTTCGGAATGGACAGACGTCGCTATAACACCCATTCCGAAACCGGCCAATGGCTCCGCTGGACCTGTGAAGTACAGACCTATTGCAAACTCATCCGTGTGGTTAAAAGTGATTGAGAAGCACCTCCTCTCTAAATTAGATGACACGCTTAAAGCTGCCGATGACTTTTTCCAGTTTGCTTATAAATCCAATAGAAGCACTCTGGACGCCGTGGCTACGTTATCGCACACACTCCACTCTTCACTTGATGCCGGAGCGAAAGCAGTGAAGGGAGTATTCTTGGACTTCTCCTCTGCCTTCAACACTATCTCACGGTCCCGCCTCCTCTCTCACCTATGTGAAGATGGCGTTGAAGGATGGTTGATTAATTGGCTTCAAAACTATTTTTCCAATCGACGTCAACATGTCAGAGTCGGAAATGAAGCCTCAACCTCCTTGCCAAATAACTGCGGTGTACTACAAGGCGCTGTGCTATCTCCTTTCCTGTTCAACTACTACACGTCGAGCCTTCGGTCCCCTAACGACGCGACACTAATAAAATACGCGGATGACCTGACTTTGTGCCATCCATGCAAGACGCAAGGTGATTCTCAACAGCTCGGGCAGGCAGTCACTGAGGTACTTGAGTGGTCTTCCAAGAATGATCTTTTGCTGAATGCATCAAAATGCATCCATATCACATTTTCCCTGACAGCCGCTGCCGCTGCCCACACCCCCGAAATTCCTTCACTACATAACTTCGCTTCGAGCCCAAAATCGAAGTATCTCGGGGTGATTTTTAACAGTCGGTTATCGTGGAGTGATCATGTCGATGTTGTCTTTGGTAATAGCCGCCGTCTTTGCTTCCTTGTTCGCCGATTCAGGAGACTTGGTTTGAGCTCGAGCCATATAAAAACCTTCGTCCATGCCTGTATAATTCCCCTGATTGTATATTGTTCCCCAGTAATATTCCCCGGTCTTAAATGCTCGGACTTTTTAACCCTTCATCGACTTTTTAAAATAATCTCGTTTTCTAGTGGTCTGCCTATTCTCTCTATCAAAGAAATCATCGTTGAACGCCACTTCAATAACTGCTCATTAATCGCTGCCCGAATTTTAAATGACCCCTCCCATCCCCTCTATTCCAGTTTATCGGAATGTAAATCTCTTCGACCAATGCGCCGTCCATACCGTTCAATTCCAACAAGAACGGCGGCATATCGCAATTCGGCCATTCCCTATTTGTCCCGATTTTTAGTCTCACCAGACCAGGTTAAACAGGAACTACAAGACAATTTTCGCATCTAATATTTGTTATCCTGCCTTTTTTAATGCTGAAAGTTTTGGTCCTCGTGACCTCAATAAAGCCACTACAATTAAAATTAATTAACGTGTTGTTGGAATTAGCCAAATGCGGTACAGTACGTAGGCCACGTTTTTCGTGACAATAATACTGCATAATGCGGGCTTCTATGTGATCTGCACTTTTGGTAAGCAAAGCGCTTGAGCGACAATCCACGGGTTCATCAACATAAAATTTACAACCAAAATAAGCAATTCAATTGCACTCGCATCGAAGACAAATGTTTTTTACATAATTGGACAATCCTCTATGTCCAAATATAACTTAATACGCACCCCAAATAAGATAAAGACATTTGATTAAAAAGACGTCGGGTTAGAAAATAGTGTTGTCGTAAGCGAATTCGTGGTCTTGTTAATTTGAAATCTTCCAGTATGAGGATTCTGACCTGAGAAATGTTCGATCTTCGCTGGCGGTATGAAAAGGTGAAAGTAGAACACAAATGCACGTCCCAGGCAGCCTTAATGAGGAGAAGGTGCATTGAATGGAGGGAACGTGTGTATAATAAACGATGCGTACATTTATGATAACGAATGTAAATGAATGCCGCGGTTTTGGGTAAACATTGGACGGGTGTTTGTAAGGGGAAACGACGATGCTGGCGCTTGAGGTTGGAAAGGGGAGGATGTTTCTCGAGTCGTGTCGACTGTGGATGATCCAGTGTAAGGCATCCTGTATAAAGGGAGAGAGTGTGTTCTTTCACGCTAGATGAAGCAGATAGCAATCTTCGGCGTCATAGACGATGCCCATCCGTGTAAAGGGCATATTGACAAAAGTAAGCATCTTATCGATGTAATTTTGGGATAGTGTGTCGTTTAAATTCTGCGCGATGTCCTTGTCACACACAAAGCACGGCGATTTGTTATATTTATTGACTACTTACACGCCCGAATGTTTTCATCAAATCACATTTGATTTATAGATACACGGTTGTGCTTAAATTCGCCAAATCCGGTAAAGGATTTATTTTTCGTAAACAAACCGTTTATACTCCGATCTGTAAGGCAAACGTCCATGAAACCCATGTGTGGTCCTTTTTAATGAAATTCATATAATCCAACAGATCTTTGAATTCGTTTTTGGATACACGTGTTGTTGAAATGAGCCAAATGCGATAAAGTACGTAGGCCACGTTTTTCGTGAGGTTAATGCTGCATAATGCGGGCTTCTATGTGATCCGAACTTATGGTAAGCAAAGCGGTTGAGCAATTGTCCTCTTCAGGGCATTCTGACGCGACAATCTACGGGTTCGTCGAGGGTGCAACGCGGCATATCGTGAGGTTGTCCGTGTATTTTGTGAGAGCCAGGCTCTTAGGGGACGACAGTGTTGCGGTGTAGTAATGCGAGCGAAAGGGGGAAAGGTCGACGCCATTTTGCACAGCTCAGTTTCGTTTCCGACTCTTGCACACTGATGTCGATGATGGAAGTATTTTTGAGGCTCACCTATCAAGCAGACGAACCAGATTCTTACGCGAGGCCTCGCCACTGCCATAAACATGGAATAAGCCCAAAGCGGTAATTTATTGTCTTAATCCATGCGGATAGTGATCGCACCCCTAGAGCTATTGGACAGTATTAATAAAGGAAGCCTGCTTTAAATATATGACTTGGTTGGAATGCTCAGGTTGGATGTAAGATATTCCGAATTCGCCGTCTCGTCATTAATAGTGATGAAACTGTTGTGACGCTCTCCGAGTGAGTGGATTCATACCCGAGGAAACATCCATCATTGCTGGGGTTTCGTAAAACATACTATTTGAAACGAGCATGTCCCAGATTATCATATTAGCCATAATACGATTCAAATAGAAAGATAGAAAGTATATGCACACATATATATGTAAGTATGGATAGATAGATAATAATGAATGGTGTAGGCATTTCGAACAGTCCTTTTCGAGGGTAAAACGTCGGGTTTGTCCATGAGTTTCGATAAGGGAAGTCCTGTCGACCGAAGAGGAAGACAGCTGGGCCAATGAGGTTGGGTTGGGGGGGCAGATATTTGACCCACTTTGGATGGATCAGATGGGTATTAATAAGACAAGCATTGAAACTAAGCATCCCGTGAAAATAGTGCAGAACGATGGCGACAGCTTATTGGCGAATGCTGATTATCGTGACTTCTCTAAATCTGCGGGTGTACCTTGCTAAACAATTGGGCGTAGCACTATAAAAGAGCAGAATTATCGTCTTTCTGTAAGACTAATTTTCAATACGATGGCTGGTAATGGTTTCAAGCTCGTGACTTCCCTTGAGGTATGAGACGAATTCAATTCGATTTATAAGATGAATTCTTATGAGCCTTAATTTTCTTTTTTCTTCTTCAGGAGATTGAGACAACTGTTAAGGAAAACCAATCGGTTGTAGTGTTTTTTCACTCAGAAGGATGTCCCAATTCCAATGAGATTTCGCCGCAAGTGGACACACTTATCCCGGAAAACTCGACAATTGTCTTCATTAGGATTGACATCGATGTGGAAGAGGTTCGTATACCGTACTTTTTCGGCTGCGTTCTATGTGTACATTGTAAATTAATATCGCTGTATGTTTGTAGGACCTTGCCGCGATTTGCGATGTGACCGTTACGCCGACGTTTATTGCCTTCAAAGATGGGGATGAAGTTCGTCGTTTTGTTGATCCCAACAAAGAGGAAATTGAAACATTCTTTATTCAATTATCAAACGAATAATATCTTGAGTTGTCGGTAATAAATGCGTTCCGTTTGGTTTTATTTGTTGTTGGTTGTGAATGTTCTTTAACTTGAAAAGTGTGGGTGTTCCATTGAACGGCATTAAATATATGCTACTGCTGACCGGGCATGTTAGCGAGTCATTTCCAATTGTAAATTTAAACGTGGGATATCGTGAAATCGTTCGATCCTTAAGACGGCATTCAGAACGGAATATTACAATTTGTTTTATTTCCAAATCTCTGGTGGATTCAGTGGAGGACTCTGCGCGACTAGGCGCACACGTCGCCTTGTCGTGGATTTACGACCATCCTCGCGCTTTAATCCCCCACGACGTCAAATAAGCGACGTCGTAGTTAAACGGGATTATATATCTATTCTACAGGTGATGGAATATTTTGGCGCAGTCCTTTCCCCTGTTATAGAATTCTTTTACAAATTTGAACGTTCGCTATCGTGAAATAGCGTAATACTTGAGGCAGCATCCTGGATTGGATCTTCAAATGTGGTTGATTTCGTCCGGTATTACAAACACTAAACACCCCTATATTATCTTCTCAAAAACCGTTGTAGGCGCACTCTGGAGTTTTCAATGCACATTGAGTACACGATGTCTATTGGGCCGTGTCTGTAGTGACCTTCAACGTCCATTTTGGTTCAACGAACACCACCACTGAATTCGCTCAAAAACGGCTCTTTCAAACTCTATTCTGTTTTAAAGAAACAGACCTGATTATATGTGGTTTGCGTTCTCATTTTGGTCACCAAGCCCGCATGAACGAGATCTCGCGTCTCATGAACTCCCGTTCGATTCGTGTTACGCTGCTAATTGCACCACGTGTGTACACACGAATTTCCAACAGTGAAATAGAGAATAATAAAGTTATAATATCTTTTATCGTCGGTTTCCCAGTTAACAATCCGGACAATCTCAAGACGGAATGCATGTTATAGAATTATATGGAGGGTCGAATAAACCCGTAATAGAGAATAGACAAATTGTCAGCATAACCGGTATAACTCAAATAGCTAACCGAGACCTTTACTGAATGAGACCACGTGCAGCAAAGTGGAATAGAATATTCTTAAAAGTGCGTTACAATGCTCAGCATAGTAAAGCAGAATGAATAGTTACACGGTAAAATTTAGCAACTACTACAGTGCAGTTGGATGAATGGACGAAGCTACTTATTTTTAAGACTATGGACGAACCTGTTTAAAAAGGACGATTTATTTTATTTATCGGCATGCGCATAAAGATATGTCCAGTACTTGGAAATCGTTTTATGGATACACGTGTTGTTGGAATGAGCCAAATGCGGTAAAGTACGTAGGCCACGTTTTTCGTTAAATTAATACTGCATAATGCGGGCTTCTATGTGATCCGAACTTTTGGTAAGCAAAGCGGTTGAGCAATTGTCCTCTCCAGGACATTCTGACGCGACAATCCACGGGTTCCTCAACAGTAAATGTACAACAAAAATAAGCAGTTCAATTGCATTCGCATCGAAGACAAATGTTTGCTACATAATTGGACAATTTTCTATGTCCAAAGACGTCGGGTAAGAAAACAATGTTGTCGTAAGCGAATTCGTGGTCTTGTCAATTTAAAATCTTCCGGTATGAGGATTCTGACCTAAGAAATGTTAGACCTTTATCGGTAGAACCCAAATAGCCAATCGAAACTTTTAACGAATGAAGACACGTGCAGCAACGCGGAATCGTATATTCGTTAATGTGACGTCAGTATAGTAAAACACAATTAATAGTTTAAGTTAGCAATCACCACAGTAGGAAAATGGACTATGGTGTTTAGACCAAGTGTAAGAAGAGGGCTAATAGGCGCAGTGAAATAAAAGAATCATCCATAGTTGAATAAATAAAAGATATCATGGAATTATAGAACAAAGCTATATGTGCTCTGATAGAAAATGGGGGATATACAAGTTAAAGACTGTCACAGACTTACAGTTTTGAAGAGACCTTGGATGGCACATAAACCCAACACATTGAATAGCACTAGCAGCATACCAAAGATCCTTTTTGTTCAATTTTTACCAGCTTCGATTGATGCAACTCGCGACACAACCCCCTTTGGATTTAACGCCGCGCATTCTGTCCTGACGAAAGCATACAAAATTCTCTGGCATAAATATGTGATCCAGATTGATGTCCCAAAGAAAGGTTTCTTGTAGACAGACCACGCCGACAGGTTTAAACAGAGCAGTTGTTAGCAGAGAGCGAAAATGATCAACTTTGTTGAGAATCGAACGCACATTAAAGGAAGCAAGACCTGGAAGTGATGTATTTGCAGGATAGCGACTGCAAACAACATAAATCAAACAAGCTTGATCCTTCGGCTTCGTGGGAATGAGTGGTCGTGGGGGGAGGTCAGTAGCTGTAGACACAAAACCGCTGTTCTCAAACGGTCGGTCGATTGAAGCCGGATTATGAATGCGAGGAACACATTGATTAATCAATGCACTTTTACTAAATAACTTGTGAGAATACGATTTGCTTTTTAGAAAGGTCTCCGATAGACTTGCGTCAACAATAAAGTGTTTGCGGTATTCGATAAGCTGTTTTCGCGAGTATTTTCGTTTGATCAATGGTAAATGCATGAAATTGGTGAGTTTAAACAGGGGTTCAATTTTGGTGCAAAGTGTAGTAAAAAGGTCGATAAAGATGTTTAAAAAACAGATTTTCCAAAAAATGCAAAATGATTTCTTTTTAATGGTGGTGGCCGTCAAAAGTCCCCGCGCCAAACAAAACTAAATAGTCTGAAACGGCAAACTCCAGAATTTCTAACGGTTTTTTAATTTTTAGAGAGCATCTATTGCGTTTACCATTGTATTGATTCACAGATTGTGGGCTATGCATACATGGGGAATTTTACCATGGCTCAGAATCGCCGTTATTTCAGATGCTCTTTGTGATTTCGATGGCGCTGTTGTCGATGAAAGCGAACCAAATCAGAACGTTGTTTTGTTATTGGAACCCAGAACAGAATCACCAGGCGTTTGCTTGACTTCTGAGTGCGAGAGAGTGGACCGGCTGAGTGGCTGTCGCCGATCGAGGATTCCGACCGTGGGCATACCGTAGGCTCAAGCCATCCACGTCCGCTTTGGGACCGAAGATCCAAAATGGAAATTTCTGAAATAAAAGTATCCGTATTAAAGAGGGATATAATGGAATGTGAGAAATCGAGACACTTGCCTGCACTTCTCATTGACTTTTGTTTCAATGGAGTAACTATTTCAAAAAAAGACACGAGGCTTTACGGACTGAATTGGAAAACCTATTTAGTTATATATCGACCCTAACCTACCAAATGGAACTAACTGGGTTTGCACCTCAGCCTTCAATGGAAAGACAAAAGAAATCACTTCCCGAGCCGTTGGACACCAATTCCACAGAAAACGACCCAAATAAAAGGCCTGCCACAAAATCCAAAATGCCGATTTCAGCGCGGCCTAAAACACCACGATAGCGCAAATTCCAAATTCTAAAGGGAAAGTCGAATGTAATAGAGCTATAAAATTTATGGCCGCAGAGATTAACACAATGAAAACTCACTCTTTGCAGTAATAAACATATTACAAAGTCCTAAAATCATTATAATGGACATCCAGTGTTTCAAGAAAATTGTCGCTAACGGAAAAAGCACTTCGTAGACTATGTCCGCAACGAAGGAGACGATTTCGAGGGTAAAACAGCTGTCCATGGCACAAGACGTTGTAGTGACGACTGACGTAGCACGGATGAGGCACCCGGGAGTTCGAAATTATCGATTGGTTCACCCACGTGGCGTCATGTGGCCCGGGGTTCTTCGGCGAATTTTGCGCTACGTGTCGGGACTCGAAATAGCCAAATCGGATGATTTAAATGTCCATTGCTTTTTTCGCCACCGAATTTAAAGAAAGCGTTTAAATTGTGACTCCACTGAAACCGCGGTAAATTATTATTGCAGCCAAGTCTCTCGATTTCTTACATTCCATTCTATCACTCCTTAATATGGATACTTCTATTCCATAAATTAACATTTTGGATCCTCGGCCCTAAATGGATCAAACGGTATCTTATGAGAGCATCCCGTCGACACGCCTTCTTTCGGATCGGAAACCATCAGAAATGAACGACATGGCCAATTATACAACACACCCTACGGGTTTCAGATGTGCTCTCTAAATGAAATAGACATGGCAAATGGTGCTGCGTCACTTTCGTCTCCAAAATGTCGCCGTGATTTCAGCTCGTCCTGCTAATAGGAAGTTGCCAGACATTGCAGAGGATGAACTGGACGATTTATCACGATTTGTTGCTTCTTCGTTTAAGCACCTTGCGTTTGTGAACGGAAAGCAGGATTATGTCTTGCAAAATGATGGCAGCAAGGCGATTTGAAGTTCCACTCAATTCCAGTGCTACCCGGCATTCGCTGCCTAACAGATCAACTGAGTCCACCGACAACCGAGTCGCACTATCCCATCCGCTCAAATCAATTTTAAAAAAATGGATTACTGTTTGAAGAACTACTGTTTTGAATTTATCGACCTGTTGACACGTGCTGCGTGTAATCTCCTCCGATTGGCATCATTTCAACGGCATAGTTGAAAGTCATCTCATCTGCGAAAATATCTCTAAATAAGCTTTAAATTACTCTTTAAATATATATTACCCCAGAAGCGTATGCCCCACTGATTACAATTCGTAAATGTGTTGCTCTTCCGATTATGTTTAATTGACTCACATCCCCACTTGCGAGAACCAATTTAATTCGTAAAATTAGGCCAAATTAAGGTTCTCTAAAGTGCTTCTAGGCGCGGGTTAAAGGTGTATAAGGGATTGTTTTACTACGAGAGCATTGAAATGGATTATCATCCCACCAAATCGTTCTTTATCAATTCGTGCGCGCAGGAGCCATCGCAATGTAATATGATAGAATAAAGACATTATCATCATCACCATCGCAACCTCAATTGGTGACCAGGAATGGACCAATAGATATTCAATCTTAGTTCCGGCGACCAACAGGAGTTTCAGACGACCATTACGGAAAACAAATCGGTTGTAGTGTTGTTTCAGGCACAATTGTGTCGCGATGTCGATGAGATTATGCCGCAACTAAACGAAATTATGTGGGTGAACTCGACAGTTCTCTTCATTAAGCTTGACATCGATAGGGTAGAGGTACGTATACCTAACCTTTTCGGTTCCGTTCAATGTGTACATTGTCAATTAATATCACTGTATGTTTGTAGGACATTGCCGCCAATTTCGATGTGACGGTTACGCCGACGTTTATTGCCTTCAAGGATGGGAATGAAGTTGGTCGTTTCGTTGGTTCAAACAGAGAAGAAATTGAAGCATTATTTCTGCAATGTTCAAACGAATAATATCTTGAGTTGTCGGTAATAAATGCGTACTGTTTGGTTTTATTCGTTGTTGGTTGTGAATGTTCTGGAACGTGAAATGTGTGGGTGTTCCATTGAACGGCATTAAATATATGCAACTGCTGATCGGGCATGTTAGCGAAGTCATTTCCTATTGTAAATTAAAACGTGGGATATCATGAAATCGTTAGATACTTGAGACGGCATTCAGAACGGGATGTTACAATTTGTTTGATTTCCAAATCTCTGGTGGATTTGTTGCTCTTTTTTTTGTTGAATTATTCTCATTTCTACAAATGTCACTGTCCCGTGAAAGGAACGATTTTGGTTTCATTCCGGACAGAGTTCGTGCACACAACGATTCGTGGAAGACTCTCGGCGACTAGGCGCACACGACTCACCTCGTCTCACACGTCGCCTTGTAGTGGATTTACGACCATTTTCGAACTCTTTTGATAATAATAAACCGTTTTATCCCTCACCACGTCAAATAAGCGACGTCTTAGTTAAAGGGGATTATATATTTATTGTACAAGTGATGGCATATTTTAGCGCAGTCGTTTCCCACTGTTATAGAATTACTTGACAAATGTGAACGTTCGCTATCGTGAAATAGCGTAATACTTGAGGCAGGATCCGGGATTGGATCTTAAAATTTGGTTGATTTTGTCCGGTTATCCAAGCACGACAAATCCCGATATTATCTTCTGAAAAACCGTTGTAGGCACCCTCTGGAGTTTTCAATGCACATTGAGTACACGATGTCTATTGGGCCGTGTCTGTAGTGACCCTAAACGTCCGTTTGGGTTTAACGAACACGTCCACTGAATTCGCAGAAAAACTGCTCGATAAATCTCTATTCTGTTTTAAAGGAACAAACCTGATTATCTGGGGGTTGCGTTCTCATTTTCACCACTAAGCCCGCATGAAGGAGATCTGGCGTTTCATGAACTCCCGTTCCATTCGCGTTACGCTGCCAATTGAACACTTGTATACACACGAATTTCCAAAAGTGAAATATGGAATAATAAAGTTATAATATCTTTTATCTTCGGTTTCCCAGTTAACAATCTGGACAATCTCAAGACGGAGTGCAGATGGTCGAATACGCTTATTTTTAAGGCTATGGACAAACCTGTGGAATAAGGACGATTTATTTAATTTATCGGCGTACGCATACGGATATGTCCAATACATGGAATTCGTTTTATAGAAACACGTGTTGTTGTGATTAAGCCAAATGCGGTAAAGTACGTAGGCCACGTTTTTCCAGAGATTAATACTGCATAATGCGGGCTTCTATGTAATCCGAACTTTTGGTAAGCAAAGCGGTTGAGCAATTGTCCTCTCCGGGGCTTTACGACGCGACAATCCACGGGTTCCTCAGCATTGAATTTAAAACCAGAATAAACTATTCAATTGATACCGCATCAAAGACATGTTTTTGTTTTTAAAAAAATGTCCAATCCTCGACGTGCAAATGTACCTTTATACGCCCCACGAATAACATCATCATGTGCATAATGATATTTGAGTAAAAAGACATCAGGTCAGAAAACAGTTTTGTCGTGATCGAATTCGTGGTCGTGTCAATTTGAAGATCTTCCGGTATGAGGATTTTGACCTGAGAAATGTAGACCTTCGCTGGTGGTTTTAAATGGTGAAAGTAGAACACAAACACACGTCCCAGGCATCCTTAATGAGGAGAAGAAGATGCATTGAATAAAGGGAAAGTGGGTATAATAAACGATGCGTGCATATATGATAACGAATATAAATGAATGGCGCGGTTTTAGGGAAAACATTGGACGGGTCTTTGTAAGAGGAAACGCCGATGCTGGCGCTTGAGTTTGTAAAGAGGGAGTAATTTTCTCGGGTGGTGTCGACTGTGGATGATCCAGTGTAAGGCATCCTGTATTGAGGGAGAGAGTGTGTTCCTTCACTCTAGATAAAGCAGATAGCAATATTCGGCGTCATAGACGATGACCATTTGTGTAAAGGGCAGATTGGCACAAGTAAGCGTCTTACCGATGCAATTAGTGGGGTTGTGTGTCCTTTAAATTCTACGCGATGTTCTTGTGCAACACAAATCTCGGCGTTTTTAACACGCCTGAATGTTTTCACGATAGATCACATTTGTTTGATAGAAACACGGTTTCGCTTCTATTTTTCAAATCCGGTAAAGGATTTCTTTTTCGTAAACTAACCGTTGCTACTCCGGCCTATTAGCCAAACGTCCATGAAACCTCTGTCTAGTAATTTTTAATGTAATTCATATAACCCAACACGAAGGTGTATTAATTGTAAAACCGTAGATATCGTAACAAATGAAGAAGAATGCAGGTGGTTAGTTGTAGTGTGATAAATGGATTGTGCTTAGAATCATACATGCATTGCAGAGGGCCATATTTTGTGTGAGTTTCATGACAGCCACACTTTTCGGGGACGAAAGTGTTGAAGTTTCGTAACACAACAGAAAAGGA